>CM069864.1:26647378-26909878 GCA_036172795.1 Pelodytes ibericus
TGCATTACATCAAATATGCTGGTTAAAAACAAGAGAAATCTTAATGCACTTGGTAAATACATCAATCCCTCATGTTTGCCAGATTTCTAGCAAATATACATTACAAATACCATTCATTTCAATATAAGTCATTTGTATACATTTAAAATACAGGTAATAGTTATTAGCGGTTTCAACAGCAAAGATATAAGTTAAGTGTTTATACGTCCCTGAAGCATAACAAGTCAGCTCATTCACTTAAATAAATATTAGTACAGAGTATCTCTTAACCAAGATGTGTCTGGTCCCAAGCATTTTGCATAACAGATCATTTTCCCCAATAAGATACATTAACGCCTCTCTGTACTCATGCAATACAATACTGTATAGCGCAAATAACTTTTTTACAGTGACGTGAGGCATCGTTGGGAACCTGTCATTGGTGTGTCTGTCCTGCACAGGTGCCATTGGATTGACCTTTGTGTGCACAGAAAAACCATACTGCAGCTTAAGGGGGCTGAAGTCTGACTAAACGGTTGTGCTCTTGTATTCTGACATGTGTGTTTGGAATTTGCAACTTGTGGCGAAATCCAAAAGAAATTTGGATAATGGATCAGTTTTGATCCAACCTGTACAACACATTTTTAAATGTTATATATGTAGTTCTGCTCTAAACCTAGCCTCCATTTGCAAAGGTCACTTCATGATGGTCATCTGTGGCATCAATGAGTTTGCTCTTCATTTTCTAGTCCGCTCTAGAGTTATTCAGGAGCAAAACATAAGCACCAAACATTCAGTTTATGGAATCATAGACATTCAGACACACGGGAGCTCAGAAAATTGGTCAGTTTTATTATATAAAACACCTTTTCTTTACAAAAAAAATCTAGTTTCTCATCATTTAACAGGGCTACATTTAGTGGAAGGACAAATTGGTCCACAATCAACAAAAGTACAAAGCCCTCCACAGAAGAAGTGTTATTTATATTCTGAATAGAGTACAAGCAATTCCACTTTCATTAGTTAAAAATTCCTCCTATTTTTTTTACATATCACAAATACTATTGCCCTGTACTTAAAACCCCAATGTATAAATCTGCTCCTTTACAATAAAGAGACTATATGACTAGTGGTGCTTTACTCAACCTGTATTAGATAAAAGTATCTTCTCTCTAACCACAAGCAGTACAAAAAAAAAAAAAAAAAGACATTTGTGTATCCAATATTTATAGCATCAACATGGTACAGTATTGCATGTACTATTTCCAAGTGTATAAAACAATCACACACACTGGTTGGACTCCCACTAGTGACATGTTTAGGTATTACACTACTGCTTTGTGCTTTCCATCTAAGCACAAACTTGTATTTCTTACAGTTGAGATCATGAAGCTTCATCGTTGCTCCAGCCCTTTAATTCTCAGAGGGAAGAGCCATGCATTGCTGTGCAAACTATTCCTTGTCCCTCTGTCTTTTAAATGGATAGTGGTTGTTGGATTAAATATGAAAAAAACTGGTAAAACCCACAGTAATCAAAGAAAAGAAAAAAAAGTATCAATTTGTGTTGCAAATGAGTGGATTACCACAAATGCTATTTAAGCTCTAGGGGTTTGTTCCCTTGTATGTACCGTAGTTACATCCATCATCATACAGAGCAAGCACACACGCACACAAAGTATTTTCACAACACTTGCAATCAGCAAAGATGTGGAATGAAAGTTCCAATTGGACACTCGAAAAAGTCTGAAATCAATGGAATATAAGAGGTAAAGCACAGGAAAAAGGTTGGATATAAGCGACGTCCCCTATTCAAGCAACGATTAACAAAAATCCAATGAGTTTATAAATCTAAGCATGCGCACTGGCTTAAAATCCCTCTCCGTCTGCGCATCTCACAAACCACATCTCAAAGACAAATGTTCACACTTCCATATTGTTGATCCAATAATAGGCAGACTGTTTGAACAGATGATTCATTTTGATCCTTGTGTCATTATTGGAAAGATTTACAGTTGATCCCACAATGCAGCAAAGTACTGACCAATTCATAGCAGCAGATGTACACTCAGATTAACAAGTGATCTATAAACCTACTATGGATTACTGTAAAGTTATATGCATCAGTCTGCACGGAAAATCATAAAGGACTCAACAAGGCAAAAATACTACTAGCAAACCAGTGTGGTCAGCAAGGAAACAGGAATGGGAAGTCCTAAACCTTTCATCTCAATCAAGCTATATTATTAAGTGGTTGAAGAACAATGTATTGCTAAGTCTTTCAAATACACAGGCCTACACACTGAAAGATCAGATTTTAAATATTCAGTACAAATATAGAAACTACATTTTAAATAACTATAAAATATGATCCTTGGTGATACATGTCCATTTTCTGGTAGAAGATAAGAAATGTAATGATATAAATGTTAAAGGTTTATGGTGCGTAATTGTACACATATATACATTATACAAGCGTGCAGTGATTCTAGCAGTTTGATTCCACAGTAGCCGTCACTTTGCCACTCCGGCGCTGTATTTCCCGTTTAGAAACCTTTTCTTTTTGTTTTTCCAGTTTTTCTTGCGCTTTTTTGATTTCTTTAATCTTCTTCTTGATTGTGGCGCGATCCGTTTGGCTAGACACACCCAGAGCCTTTGGGGGGGGGGAAAGTGAAACTAAGTCAAGTTGTTTATATTTTTCATGGAGAAGCATTGGGTGGTTTATATGCTATTTCTCATTCTGCACATCTTACATGTGTTTCTCTCATGTCCCATTACTGAATTACTGTATAGTAGAATGTATGCGCCAGACACTCAGTGAACATATAAGTGCTATTATTTGAAAAAGGATTTTTCTTGTAAAATACATAAGTTGATACAGTTGTCCCTGTATGGTATAATAAGGAACTTGTTAGTTTTTAGACACAGGCAGAGCTGGGCATTAGAAAATAGCAGCTGCTCACGAACATGTAAAACCTGCCAGCTAATTATAGTCATTATCAATAGCCTTGTTCAGTAGGAGCTGGTGCCCAACTTGGTAATGCAACTTGTCTGTACAACATCCCATACCTGCATTTTAGTCATATTTACATGGGATAAACTATGGACCTTTATCATTATTATAGATATATAAATCTGTATAGCAGATATTATACTTCTACACACATACACCGGTAGTACCTTTAGTCTGTCACTGTCAAGCATCATTAACTGCTGCCCATCGATACTCTTGGCTGTGAACTCGGTAATATACTGCTCCATGTTCATTCCTATCAACCAATGGCATACTTGCTGAGATGTCCAGTCACAAACAGGTCTGCTATGCCATTGGTTTTGTTTCCCCGTTGGGCTGACCTCATCATCTAGTGCCTGCAACAACAAAAAAAAACAAGTTACATTTGAGTAAACTTTCATAGGTTCTGGTAAGGCAACATGAAACTATTTTTTTTTTTTTTTAATATGCAGAAGATTGAATGCACGATGGACTGCATTAGTGAAAGTATCAGTGGTGCTGACCATCAAAGGATTGTAAAAATAAAAGAAAGAAAACAAATCTATTTACATTTTATATTTAAATCATATTTAAATTAAGTGCATCATCAAGTGACAATATCCTGCAAAAATGTTGCGGCTATTTGAACAAACTTCAAGAAATTAAATCTTAGGTACAATCTCATCCCAAATCCCCCAGTCCGCTATTCATCAGATATAAATACACAAACTCCTCTATACATCTGCACACTGATACAGGACCCACAGACCAACAGCAGAGCTGACCACGTCTCTATGTGTCCTGCAATTAAATGGACTGTCATCTAAACATGGTTTATATATTATGAATATATACAAAAAAATACATTAAAAATTACCTACACTTTGTGGTACCAGAATTGGAAGCAAATTAATAAAGAAATGAAAAATGTGTGTTTTTTTTTTTTTTTATGTATCTGTGGTGTGTTCTGCTTATCACATGACCTAGTGCAAACAAACTACTTTCAACAGTCAATTTGTAACTATCCTGCTTAATTAACAATGTGGTGTCATAAATAGGGGACAACAGACTTTAAATACATTTTTTTCTTTTTATTTAGGAATCTATAGAGTTTAAATATTTTTTTACTATCTTCATTCACAGCATAATCAATGTTTAGATGACCCTCTGAATTTGTATCCACCCTGGAGAACCTAATCACATAATTTGCATCCTCAAGCCAAGGTCAGAAGAGTCCAATGATGAAAAATCCCATATTTTAACAGCCAGTGGTCCAGTAGTCTACAAAAACATACATGTAAAAATTTCTAGGCATGTGTACCTGCATAGATTGTGTAATCGAAAGTCACGACGACAGAAAGAACAGAATATATTCATGAACTTGACAAAATGACTACAATGTTACTAGAACAGTAAATGCTTGGATTTGCCAAATACCTGCATTCAGGGCTCGACAAACCCCGGGCGCCCAGTCGCCATGGCGACCAGGAAATCAGACCTGGCGCCCGGGTGCTGTTTGTCACAGGGAGCCCTTGCCGGCTGCCATCCGTTTTACTTTAAGCGTGAGGGGAGAAAGTCTGTGCGGATCACACAGACTTAGCTCCGCCCCCTCGCGCAACATGCTGTAGTGCCGATTGTCACGTGACAACACGGCACTTGGCAGGAACCAAAAGAAGATCGGGCTCCAGCATAAATGTCCCCCTCCCCTGCAATGAGGTAAGCAGCAGGGAGGGAGGACACCCTAAGAAATACATTTTTGTTCTTTGGTCTGTGTGTATGTATGAGTGAATGTAACTGGCTGTGTATGTATGAGTTAATGTAACTGGCTGTGTATGTATGAGTGAATGTAACTGGCTTTGTATGTATGAGTGAATGTAACTGACTGTATGTGGTGTATGTGTGAATGTAACTGACTGTATGTGGTGTATGTGTGAATGTAACTGACTGTATGTGGTGTATGTGTGAATGTAACTGACTGTATGTGGTGTATGTGTGAATGTAACTGACTGTATGTGGTGTGTGTGTGTGTGAATGTAACTGACTGTATGTGGTGTGTGTGTGTGTGTGAATGTAACTGACTGTATGTGGTGTGTGTGTGTGAATGTAACTGACTGTTTGTGGTGTGTGTGTGTGAATGTAACTGACTGTATGTGGTGTGTGTGTGTGAATGTAACTGACTGTATGTGGTGTATGTGTGAATGTAACTGACTGTATGTGGTGTATGTGTGAATGTAACTGACTGTATGTGGTGTATGTGTGAATGTAACTGACTGTATGTGGTGTATGTGTGAATGTAACTGACTGTATGTGGTGTATGTGTGTGAATGTAACTGACTGTATGTGGTGTGTGTGTGTGAATGTAACTGACTGTTTGTGGTGTGTGTGTGTGAATGTAACTGACTGTTTGTGGTGTGTGTGTGTGAATGTAACTGACTGTTTGTGGTGTGTGTGTGTGAATGTAACTGACTGTTTGTGGTGTGTGTGTGTGAATGTAACTGACTGTTTGTGGTGTGTGTGTGTGTGAATGTAACGGACTGTTTGTGGTGTGTGTGTGAATGTAACTGACTGTATGTGGCGTTTGTGAATGTAACTGGCTGTGTATGTGGCGTGTGTGAATGTAACTGGCTGTGTATGTGAGGTGGGTGTATGCGACTGTCTCCGTGCGTTTATGATATTGTGATGTGCCGTTGTCTGGCTCCTAAAACTAAATTAAATTTGTCAAGCCCTGCCTGCATTGCAAAGTAGGCTCTGAAGAGGGAAATCAGACCAGACTTTACATCAAAAGCCTGCAATGTCTGCTCGTTTCATACAATCTTAGGATGTTATAGATTCATTTTAATTATATTCTCCAAAACACAATATAAAATTTACTTATACATGATACATGAACTAAACAGATACAAAGGCACACAATACTACACAGTGCACATGTACACAAAGAAGCAACAAAACCATGCCATTAATAAATCGCACTCAAGTACCAAATACATGCACATTTCCAATGTAGACATTGATGATTTCACAAATACAGTTCTAACATCACGTTGTAAATGTCACATTCCTACTCCATGTTGACACTAGTACAAAAAGGTGTCTGTTTGTGCAGCAAACTTCCCCAGTGTGTAATAGTTACTAAAATCATCATTGTAAATATGATTTGCAGTATAGTCGGCTGTAGAATTGTAATGTAACAGATAATACATCCAGTTGAGATTCTTGTTTGGTGAGATTAAGTATACAACTATGACTAATTCAAAACTGCAAAACAGACACTCTTTTATATGAAATGATACACAAAACACTAACAAGACACCATGTACACACTGGAGAACTCACCTCATTTGACGAGAAGGTGAAAGTGTGTGAACGCCCTGATAGACTGGGCTCTGTCACTAACCCTGACAGATCAGAGCATAGGCTGTAACTGTATGAATCATCTATGACAATTCTACTCTGAAAACAAGTAGAAATGAGACTGTATTAACTATACCCAACCACAACGATTATTATTATTAAAACAGCCAAAGCTTTCCACACCTTGCATCTATGTGAGGTTATAGCAGGATGTACAATTGTCAAAATCCAAGATACAGCTTGTAGTTAGTGGCTGTTAACATTATCTTGGATTCTTGGGTGTCACTGAAGATCTCCAGCAGCACAGATCATCCTACCTGATCTCTCTCTCTCTTCAGTGCAATAGATTATGGACAGATGGTGTACAACAACATGCCCAGGCTCCATCGCTTTTTACCATACCACAGTGAGAAGGAAGATCTGTGCCACTGAAAGCACTCCTCTCCTGCCAACTCCCCAGAAACTACTCGTTCAGATCTTATTATTTGACCCATGAAAGTCAGTGGGTGTAAAGTCAAACTAGCAAATCTTATCCACAGCAGAAGGTGGACAAATAACCTAACTGTGGGTGGTTAAGGGATCAGGGTCGGTACCAGTTCATATCCCTCCCTGTGTGTGATCATTAATATCAGTATTTAACCCACAAACGTGTCTTGGTTGAATTTTAATTGGAAGGCTGTAAGAGGAAAAAGTTAATGAAACTTTACTAACTTGACAAAAGAAAAACCACAGCAGTGTTCTCCTAGAAATACGAGGATTCCAGTGTGTATTTCTTGTTTCGTTTTTGCAATTTGTTCCTTACCCTGCATCCGAGAACCATATATTTTTAAGCCATGTTTCCAAATTACGTTGTGTATCAACAGCATAGAGGTCACTGGCACTCCAGTGTTGACTAAGATGTCACTTTGCTTAACAAGGTAACTTTCTAATCTTCAGTGACTCATGATATAATATTTCCCTAAACATAACTAGACTGACATCAGACGTGGGATAAAATCTACTAATAATTATCCTGCGACAGATCCTTAGTTTTCATTTCATAACATTTATATACACAGCACATGTTGTCCTCAATACATTTACTTGAATTAACCACTAGACCAGGGCTTGACAAATTTAATTTAGTTTTAGGAGCCAGCTAAAAAATTTAGGAGCCAGACAACGGCACATCACAAACGCACGGAGACAGTCACATACACCAACCTCGCATACACAGAAAGTTACATTCACACATACGCCACAAACACAGCCAGTTACATTCACACATGCCACATACACAGCCAGTTACATTCACACATACATACACACAGACCACATAGACAGCCAGTTACATTCACACATACATACACACAGACCACATAGACAGCCAGTTACATTCACACATACACGGCCAGTTACATTCACACACACACACACCACATACACAGCCAGTTACATTCACACACACACACACCACATACACAGCCAGTTACATTCACACACACACACACACACACCACATACACAGCCAGTTACATTCACACACACACACACACACACCACATACACAGCCAGTTACATTCACACACACACACACACACCACATACACAGCCAGTTACATTCACACACGGACACACACACCACATACACAGCCAGTTACATTCACTCATACATACACACAGACCCCATAGACAGCCAGTTACATTCACTCATACATACACACAGACCACATAGACAGCCAGTTACATTCACACATACATACACACAGACCACATAGACAGCCAGTTACATTCACACATACATACACACAGACCACATAGACAGCCAGTTACATTCACACATACATACACACAGACCACATAGACAGCCAGTTACATTCACACATACATACACACAGACCACATAGACAGCCAGTTACATTCACTCATACATACACACACACACCACATAGACAGCCAGTTACATTCACTCATACATACACACAGACCACATAGACAGCCAGTTACATTCACACATACATACACACAGACCACATACACAGCCAGTTACATTCACACATTTTTGTTCTTTAAAAAAAACACAAACATGGTATCTCTTACGGTGTCCTCCCTCCCTGCTGCTTACCACAGTGCAGGGGAGGGGGACATTAATGCTGGAGCCCGATCCTCTTTCGGTTTCTGCTAAGTGCCGAGTTGTCACGTGACACTCGGCACTACAACGTGTTGCGCGAGGGGGCGGAGCTTACAGTCTGTGTGATCCGCACAGACTTTCTCCCCTCGCGCTGCATGTAACAGATGGCAGCCGGCAAGGGCTCCCTGTGACAAACAGCACCCGGGCGCCAGGTCTGATTTCCTGGTCGCCATGGCGACCTGGCGCCCGGGGTTTGTCGAGCCCTGCACTAGACTAATAAATATGTAAGTAACAGAAGAAAATGAACACTCTCAATAATAAGTATGTTGTGTGTAATACCTCTCCAGTGATTTATTTATTTTATTATTTTAGCAATTGAATTGCTTTCATATTACAAATATATAAGGAGATTGTGTCTGTAGCCAAACATCTAGTAGTTACAATTAAATTGAAGTGAGCTAATAAGTGTTGAATTGGCATGAGAGAGACCAAAATGTATGTAAATAGTGCAGTACTCCACCGGAATGTATTTGTTACTGGAAAAAATACTTACACACAGCTTGACAGTTTCTGCTCTAATTTAGTATACCAAAAGTGATTTGTGTGATATCTGTTGTGCTAGTCACTGCAGCAGTCCTGACACAGGAAAAAGTGCTTAAGCAATTACACTCTGTTAAGATAGACAAGGCCCCAGGACCAGATGGTATACACCCAAGGGTACTTAGAGAGTTAAGCATAATTCTGGCCAGGCCACTATTTATGATCTTTAGGGATTCATTCAGTTCAGGTACAGTGCCAACAGACTGGCGAAAGGCGGATGTCATTCCAATATTTAAAAAGGGATCAAAATCTCTGCCAGGTAATTATAGGCCAGTGAGCTTGACATCTGTAGTGGGGAAACTATTTGAAGGATTGCTAAAGGTATACACTCAAGAATACATCTTGAACCAGAATATAATTAGTAAAAGTCAACATGGTTTTGTGAAAGACAGGTCTTGTCAAACAAACTTAATAACATTCTATGAAGAAGTCAGTAAAAATATAGATCTAGGTGTGGCAGTTGATGTGATCTATTTGGATTTTGCGAAAGCATTTGATACAGTTCCACACAAAAGGTTACTCTACAAATTGAGAGAAATAGGTTTGGGGGCAAATGTGTGTATGTGGATTGAAAATTGGCTAAAAGATAGAACACAAAGGGTTGTTGTAAATGGAAAATTCTCAAATTGGACAAGGGTATTAAGCGGAGTACCTCAGGGGTCTGTTTTGGGCCCTCTTCTTTTTAATTTGTTTATTAATGAACTGCCACATTGTGCTGAGAGCCATGTCTCCGTGTTTGCGGACGACACTAAATTAGGTAAGGCAATAAAGACTAATCTTGATGTTTTTTCTTTACAGGAAGATTTGGACAGAGTGGGGGACTGGGCAGTAAAGTGGCAAATGAGGTTCAATATAGACAAATGTAAAGTTATGCATTATGGGAAAAATAATAACAAAGCAACATATACGTTAAATGGTTTTTCCCTGGGAAAAACTACTAATGAAAAGGATTTAGGAATAATTATAGACAACAAACTTGGCAACAGTGCCCAATGCCAGTCAGCAGCTGCAAGGGCCAATAAGATATTGGCATGTATAAAACGAGGTATAGATTCACGGGAGGAAGATATCATCTTGCCTCTTTACAAATCAATGGTAAGACCTCACCTTGAATATGCAGTACAGTTCTGGGCACCAGTCCTTAAAAAGGATATTAAGGAACTAGAAAAAGTGCAAAGGAGAGCTACAAAATTAATAAGGGGTTTGGAGGATCTTAGTTATGAAGAGAGACTTAAACAATTGAATTTATATACGTTAGAAAAAAGGCGTCTCAGAGGGGATATGATAACATTATATAAATATTTGCAGGGCCAATATAAAGAGCTCTCCAGTGACCTGTTCATTAACAGAAAGGTACAAAGAACAAGAGGTCACCCCCTCAGACTGGAAGAGCAAAGATTTCATAGACGGCAAAGGAAGGGATTCTTTACGGTTAGGACAATAAAGTTATGGAACTCACTGCCAAGAGAGGTAGTGCTAGCAACCACAATAGATGCATTTAAAAATGGTTTGGATGTTTTTTTTAGGAAAGCAGAACATACAGGGCTATTAATAATAGAATAAGCATTAATAAAATAGCTTATTGATCCAAGGAGAAATCTGATTGCCTCTTGGAGTCAAGAAGGAATTTTTTCCCCCAGGAGGCAAAATTTGAAATAGCTTCCTTAGGGGTTTTTTGCCTTCTTTTGGATCAAAAGCTGTAATGATAGGTAGAAGGGTTGAACTTGATGGACTTGTGTCTTTTTTCAACCTAAATTACTATGTTACTATGTTACTATGTTACTAAAATAAGCAATGATAATCACACAACTGTTTTATGGGGATCAGTACTAGAGAGGAGCAATTACTGTCAACAGTATTATAGCAAAGATCACATTAACAGTAGTGATCAAGCTACAAAATAAAAATGTACAAATGGTAAAAAAAAAAAAAATATATATATATATATATGCACATAATGTCAACCCAAAAGACTTAAGATAACAAAAAAAACGCAGATGGTATTTCTAAAAGTAATTAATAATACTTCTTCACCTTAGTGAAAACTTGCTAGAATTTTCTGCTAGGAATCAATAGGTAAACACGAACACCTCCTAGTCTGAACTTCAATTCCAGCTTTCTCATTTAATTATCATTAGCAGATATTAAAAGATAACTAAACTATAATTTGTCGGCAGAGGGGACCTTAATTAGGCCCGCCCCTGCTAATACAGTGCAAAAACAAGGGTCTCTTTCTGCACCAGCAGAGAGAGATCCCTAGAAAAAGCAGACCCCATTTGTCAGAAATGTAGTGCTACCTACTAACATTATTTCAGACAGAAAAAGCCACAGTGTGCCAGTCACTCCCGGATAAAAAAAAAGTGATCTAATTATTGTCTAAGAATTTTGTTCCATGTCATGTATAAAAATGTTACAAAATTCTGCCTGTTGTAGCTCACTTTATTGGACTATTGTTCTCCACTAACACAGATTGCACGCCGAGACTAAAGTCGTGCCCCCTTTTTTCTTAGTACAAAAGCCATCCCAACAGTTTATGCCATCCAGGCACAGGACATAAAACAGCACCACTATTTATACATAACTCCATTCTATTTCTGTTTTTTGGAAGCTTTGAATAATCTTCTCCATGATGAGTTTCCTATGCTGTTCTATACATCATATCCTGGCATTCCAGATTGGCTTGGGTCTCAAACAAATAATTTATATATCTTGATATCATTAAAAGGGAATTATTTTGTTCTATGGACATTTATCTGGCTGCAATCCGCTAAACAGCCAGAGATATTATGAGGTAGGACATTTGTCTGCCCTTATGAGGGAGACATCTTTGTGGAGTAAAATATATACACCGATCAGCCATAACATTATTACCACCTGCCAAATATTGTGTAGGTTCCTCTTTGATGCCAAAACAGCCCTGATCTGTTGAGGCATGGACTCCAGTATATCTCTGAAGGTGTGCTGTGGTAGCAGCAGATCCTTTAAGTTGCAATGTGGTGCCTCCTTGTTTGTCCGACACATCCCACAGATACTCAGTTGAACCAGGCATATATAAAAGAAATGATGCTTAGATTTCCATTAAGCATGCATTGGAGTTCTTTGTACAGTAATTCTTTAAGAGTATGTTACATTAACAATTGCCACCCTTGCAAACGATTCCTTGGTGACAACCGAATAAGGTCTCATTATGTTACCCTGCACAATTCTCTGATGCACAGACTATTACATATTACTCAGTGCTGTAATACATGTAGAACCACATACTATACACTTGTTTCCCCCCATTTTAAACCTTAATTGGAGAATTTTTAGCTTTCTGGTTTACAAAGCCCAACTATTTTCTCACATCCAGTTCCAGATTTACAGTGGTTTTGATAACAGATTTACCCGATTTGTACAATGGCATCCTTTTGTAAACGCTCACCTTATTTCTACTTCTTTCTTGACTCTGCTCCATCCCCAGGTCAGATCCACTCTGCGGGAAGTTCATACTGCCACTTGATTCCTTGTGACTCTCTCCAAACCAGGAGAAGGGCATGCAGGTAGGAACCGGAGAATCTGAATCAGACAGGGACTGATTGCCGGCTTCCTCCAGCAAGTCCCGAGAACCACTGTAAAAATGGATTTAAAACAAACGTTACAGAAATAGATGCCACAATACACAATGCATGCTAAATACATGGTCACCAAACAAAATAGCAACTGTTTCTGGTAAATTCACACTCGGAAGCAATTTATACCTCAAAGATAGGATAAATTTGCACTGACATTATCCAGTAGACAGGCACAGTTAAAAGACAGGCATGGACTTAATACTAGAAAGCAGTATATGTTGTGAAGGAAAGCAGAATGCATAACTGGGTAGATTCAACTAAAACGTACATGTATTGGGTCAATTAAGCAGCCAAAGCACATTTAAATCGTGTTGATTTTTGTGTTAAATTGATGGGCAAAAACTACACCCATTAATGGCGCTTGCGGCAGCCATTGAATAATCAGTGCCGTTAATTTACTGCTAACGTCATTTTTGGGTTTATCGGGGGACATTGAATCTGGGCCACTGGGTTGAAATGTACATCATTTACCGGCTATCCAATGATCCTCTTTGATGCTCTCGGTCGTGTTTTTTGCCTTTACCTCCAGACTTTCGCAAGCCCCTAACAAACAAACAAAAAAAGTTTTATATAAATATGAAAATAAAAATTGTCCCCTGACAGAATTAGTCTTATGTCGATCAGAGCCCGGCAGATCTTGCAAACTTGGCCACAACTAATTATTAAAACAGTAACAAAACAATATATACAAGCTGCTATTTGAAAAATAGTTCAGCAAGGTTTAAGGTTGCTTTTTTCAGGTCCATGCCAGCACATTGTCTTAAGGACAAGAGACATGTAATTAAAAAGTTAAACTGTGTCTTTAATACCATTTTAAAAACTGCTGAACCGCTACATAGAAAGGCAATATGTTGGATATTGTCAGGTGGTTTGCCTGCTTTAATAAATATAAAATATTTGGAGGTGCTTTAGAATAACATTGTTACCCGAAATCAGGGAATCTTCGTTTGTGCTTCCCAGCACTTTCACTGGTTTCTCCAGGTTTGTCTTCGATTTTTTTCTCGTCTGCACAAAGAAACAGATTATAGGCTATTTAACAATTCTAATCTAACAGTTAACCTGGACAGCTTCCCAACTTTTTAAGGAAAAAAAAAAGGGGCTTGGCTTTGGCAATATTCCTGCTTGAATTCTGGTTTGCCAATACGAATGAGTTTACACTGGAATGTACCAAAAACCAAGCATGATGTTGGGAATCAGTAACTTGACACATGTACATGAAGGAAAATGCTTTGTTGTTCTTATCAAGTATCCCAATTTCCAGAAAGCATACACAGTACATTCAAAGATAAAAAACGATTATATTTTAATTACAGTTTTTTGATTTTCCTTATTATATCATTCTTTTAAAGTTCTTTTAGTTTCCTGTGGCTGAAGTTCACCTCAAAACATGTTATTTAAAAAAAAAAAAAAGATTTTTTTTTTTTGCCTGGAGGTATATGCCTACACAAAAACTCAAAAACACATACAAAAATATAAAGTAACCTTTATATTTATCGAAATAATACAAATAATAATGTATACTTATTAAATGAAGATATTATAGTAATACATTTAATCCTACCAGCCATGGAAATCATTACACTAGTGACATTTTGGCACATACTCCTAATGTCTCCTCAGTTCGTCAAGAGCGTTAAAAAGATAAAAAATTTGTGTCAAATCTGTAAAATTATGACAGTTAAGTGGCGGCACATATAACTCTTTGTGCTTAAAACAAGTTCTTACCTGTAACTAAACATATCTTAAAAACAACAGTTTGTAAACAAAAAGTGTCATTTTTATAGTGCACAGACTGGTTATTTTTTTTAGCTGACAGGAACACTTTAGATCTTAAATGAAGACAGAACTGTTACAAAAATTAGTAATGGCTGGTTAAGAGCTAATCTGCCACAGGTACCAGGAGTTAGCATATATGTGTTCAATGAGAAATGAAAGGGAACATGCATGAATTCCAGAACATGCAAATAGCTCACAAAGTGAAACATCTCAAACTGGTTTTGTATGTACACAGTGCCATGCCGGACTTGTCAGCACCCTGCATGCAACAATGGACTAAGAATACAAAAATAAACGGAGCTCTCTTCGAAAGATTAGCAGCCATTTAGCACGGGTATTTATTCATATATGCTTTTGTGTATGCTGCTACACAATGATTTCAGTGTATGACCCTGCCTTAAAGGGGTAGTAAACTTCAACACTGATTACTGCCAAGCCTTTCAGTAATCTAAACTACTCTTACCCGTGTCATTATGAATGGGAAGCGTGGATTAGTCAGGAGCATGTATGAACACTTCTCTATAGAGGCAGAGTTCAGCACTAATCCATTGAGGATACTCATCCATGTTAACAGCATGGATGTCTGTTAGACTAGGAGCTTTGATCAAGGAATATGGGCCATCTGCTATATACCTCAAATTCCAGATTGTCTCCAGACACAAGTGGGCATTTAAATTTCCATTCCATCCTAGATGAGATCATTTGATTCAGGCCTTTAGCAATTGTAAACGGATGATATACTTTGAAAACCACGTGGTCATTTTTTTTTCTTCACATACAAGAGTGACTGAGTAATGACAACATCTCAGCCAACCACGGTAGCATTACATATAGTATTACCCTAATGTCCCCCTACCTAATCTGCAGAAACTAGGATTCAGCATGGTATAGTACTATATAATGTGGACTAAAAACTATGCTGCCTTGAACCAGCCAAATTATTTATTCAAAGACAGGCATGACTATATGGATTTTATTTCTGTATTTCAAGTATTGCTCTATGTAAATAATATGCTATATACAAATTATTTTAGTGCTTTACACTGTTAAAATTGATATCACAAATAGTAATGTTCTTACTACTAAATGTTATAACATTTTACCTAGTGCCTAAGCTTACCTTTGGCGAATTTGCTTTTGCCTTTAGACTCTCTCAGCTTGGTATTCCTAACGTATTCTGCCGGAGAGGTCTGTGCTACCCCTTCCCCTGTGGGAGACTGACTTGTGGTTAGAATGGTTTCAATGTTAGTCCTGTGAGCTGGGGAGGAGGAAGTGGAAATGGAGGGGTTTGAATCCAGAAGACTACCTAAGCTTTCTGAATGACAACATTTTTCAATCTTTTGACCTTCTTCTTGGGAAACAGACAACGCCTGTTGTTCCTCTGCATCTTCTGCTTTGTTCTCACAAATGTTGGCCGTTTCAGATGGGACATTTTCTTCTGTATCTTCCTCCTGCACAGTGATTCAGACACATTGTAACCACAGTATTCTTTTTTAAAATAAACATGTGAAGAGATCTTGAAAGCACATAATGCATACTTAGTATTTCTTCCTAGTTGATGAGTAATAAGAGAATATTCCCATTACAAAGAACACTACTTGCATCTTGAAAAGAGTTTTGTTTTTTTTTTTTAATATATCTGAATTACTGGAGAATACAGGAAGAAACTCCCAATTAATTAGTGTGTTTTACCAGAATACATGCTTTACATATACAGGTTGAGTATCCGTTATCCAAAAATTTGGGAGGATTTTGCCACAAGTTGCAAATTCTACACACAACTGTCAGAATGCAAGCGCACCCCAGTTTATTCAATGTGCAGCACCTTTAAGCTGTGATATAGCCTTTCCATGCAGATTCCCCACAGCCACAAAGGATGCAAATATGTATTTGCACAATACAATATTTTCACTGATACTACTATATTTAACGAATGCCGAGGCTGTAATACTTATTATTGGTGAAAAGGATCCCTTATCCGAAATGACCCATTATCCACAGTACTTCTTGTCCCAAGCATTTTGGATAAGGGATAATCGACCTGTACTTATTTTTATTTATAAAGCGCCATGGGGTTCTGCATTGCTAGTTTATGTTTTCTTTAAAACATAACTCACCTCTAAGCTACGTTGTTTTCCCTCACTAACAAAAGATTCTTTCAGTTTGTTCCGTGAGGGGCGCTGTCTTCTCACTTTAAGTGCAAGCTGTGCCTTGGCGCGGTGGGCACTGGTGTCCAAACGCTGTGTCTCTCCAACACAGACGTCAAAATCTAAAGGCAAAGAGGTTATTGCATCAGTGGTAACTACTATAACTACTAATCAAAATGAAGAAACAGAACAGTGGGCAATTTAGATGCTACGTTTTATATTCAGGACAAAACACTACCTATAGATGCAGAAATAAGTCAAATTGATATCATTGGCAAACTTGCTTTTACCATACTATGAAGGGAATACATTCCTATTTATGGCATAGGTTTTACCTGGAACTAAAGACTCCAGGAGAGAAGAGTGCTCACTTTCCAATTCTTCTGGTGTTTGCACTCCACTTGGTTGGCTACTCATCAACTCTGAGCACATTTCATTAATTTCCTCGTGCTTACTATTTGGGAGTCCATTAAGCACTTGCTCGTACACAAGCAGCCTCTTCTCAAGATCTGAAATCTGTGAAGAATAGATAAGGGTCATCACAAGATCTTGACATGTAAATGTAAGCATAAGAATGAAGTGGAAGTAACACATTGCCCTCAGTGACATCACAGTGTGGTCCTAGTGCAGGGGTGTCGAAGTTTGTTTTCCAGTGGGGCACTTCACCATAAATCCATTTGTGCCTCGGCCACATTCATGTTTCATTGAAAGAAAAGGTATGCATGTATATATACATACATACATACATTCATACGTGTGTGTATATATATATCACGAAGTGATGTGCAGTGTGTGAGTGCATCACAGATTCCCCAGCACTAAAAAATACTCACATTAAACGCACACACAGTCATACTTCCACACACAGTCACACTTCCACACACAGTCACACTTCCACACACAGTCACACTTCCACACACAGTCACACTTCCACACACACAGAGTCACACACACACACACACAGAGTCACACTTACACACAGAGTCACACTTACACACAGAGTCACACTTACACACAGAGTCACACTTACACACAGAGTCACACTTACACACAGAGTCACACTTACACACAGAGTCACACTTACACACAGAGTCACACTTACACACAGAGTCACACTTACACACAGAGTCACACTTACACACAGAGTCACACTTACACACACACACACACACACACAGTCACACTTACACACACACAGAGTCACACTTCCACACACACACAGTCACACTTCCACACACACACACACACAGTCACACTTCCACACACACAGTCACACTTCCACACACACAGTCACACTTCCACACATACACACACACAGACTTTGCTTCATTTTTTTAAAGAAAAAAAAAATCCCACATTTTGTTTGTCCCCACCCTCCCTGCTCGGTTACCTTTTAGCTGCAGGGAGGGGGTTTGTTCCGTGGTTGCGGCTAGTTCCTATCCGAGTACCGGGATGTCACCGACATCCGGTGCTCCAACAAGGTCAGAGTGCGAGGGGTGGAGTTTTCTCCCTTGCATGAGGGGCCAAAGCTCCACCCACTTGCGCTCAGATGCTGTTGGAGCAACGGGTGTCAGTGATATACTGGTGCACACTGTGTTGCAGAGGCTCAGAGGTGCGGCTACCACTGCTAGTCTCAAGCAGGCCCGTAGCTCTCTGGCCCGTGGGACACATCTTGGACGCCCGTGTCCTAGTGATTCAATACGGACATGGAACATCCTGATTATTCTTTATCCATGCCGATATAAGACATTCTGTGACAAGTCAATGACAATGATGGCAGTTATATTTACTAGCGTTTAAAAACACTATATTCAAGTAAACATCAAGAGGTAAGGGATTCCACCATCAGACACTTTAAAACTCTTATTTGCAACCTGAGAACTCTGTTGAATTTGTCTACGGTCATTGCTGGGCCTATGGGGAGTCTATGGGCTATATTCATAAGAGACAGTGAGAACTGCAGGGAATTGAGAAGTGAATTTCGGCCAAAGTAGCAGAGTTGGAAACTGAATGTTTGCTTTAAGCCCTAAACCTTCAAGTCTGAGGATTTTAATACACTACCAACTGAAAGCTTTCTACATATTTCCACCCCTGTACATGCCCATCTTCAGAAGACAGTGAGAATATTCCTCCTATGTGCTCAAGTATACTTAATTGGGGGTTGAAACGTGGAACCATGTCTCTCACCCTTGTATATAGTGTATTGATCTGTTCTGTATGCTGTCTGTCTTTTTCCTTTAAAAGTTCTTTGTGCTCGTCTTCTTTTTTTTCAAATTCTATTTCTCTGAAAGAGAAGCAAATACAAATAGTTTTTTTTTTTTTTAGAATCACTGACTTGAATTGAAGGTTACAGTTAAATATTATAAACCAGGCTACCTGCACTGATGCAACTGCTTTTAATATAAATCAACATTTAATAGAACGCATGATGTCTGCTGCAAATGGAGATTTATTTCTGTGCAGAGTAGCCAATTCATTGCAATAAAAAAATGTTTTAAAAATCACAAAAAAATAGTATGCAAAAAAAACTCCAAATCCCAAATAGAATTTTATCTAGATTAAAATGCTTAAACATAATGTTCTGTACTACAAAGACATTAAGACATTAGTATTGAGCACTACAACCATGTTACCCTCAAATCAGTACTAGAAACCTCACTATAAACTACATGTTATTATTTTGGTTTCACATAAGCCAGAAAGCAGAATACGTACTTCAGCTGAAAATCTTTCAGTAGTTTTTTGGCCTTGGCATACTTTTTCTCTAAGGCATCATACTGTTCTTGGGTTTCCTTTAAGTGTTCATTTACAGTTTTGCACAGCCCTTGAGCTTCCAACCAATAGGTCTCCAACTTCTTAATTTTTTCCTTGTTTTCCTCAACAGACTGCTGATATTTCAACTTGTTAGATTCCCAGTCCATTTTCTCAGCTTCAGTAGCTTTTATCTAAAGACAAAAATGTTAATAAAAAAACATATGTACAATGAGGAACGCCTACCTCCAAAAACCCCCTCAAAACACCCACATACAATCCATAATCCACGTAGACCTATTTGTATATCAAAACAAATATTCTCTCTCATAGTCCCAGAGGATGAAGAGCTTGCAAGAGAATGACAAATTATATTCTCCAAAAAACACATTAAAAAGGTTTTGGTGGCAGTGTGGACTGCTTTGTGTGCCCACTAGGTAGGAGGTGAGTAGGTTCTCACCCTATTGAGAGTGTGCCTTGACGTGGTGGGTGAGCTTTATTATGCTTTGGTCAATTCATATAACCAAAACCTCTCATTTATATTCGGTTTATATATTTGTTGCCAACTTTATTAGGGTGAGAAGGGCAGACAGTTTGTGTTTTTTGTATACGTTGTACAGCCAATCACACTGTATTTGCAGCATGCTCACACCTGTTAGGTAGGCTTTATTTTATGCATTATTTGGGCCTGTGACTAACATTATCTGTTTAAGTGAAAAGGTTTTTAGTGGGTAGAAGTCTTCCATGAGGACCCAGCTGCACAAACCATGAATGAAAAAAATATATAAAAGTGTATGAAACGGAGCAATAAAGGAAAACAATTATATTACTGATTGTATCCTCATAATGTTTGTTATAACTGAGGTAACATCCTTCCCCTCTAGAACTTACAAAAAAACAAGCAAACATGAGATAGAAACATAGAATGTGTCGGCAGATAAGAACCATTCGGTCCATCTAGTCTGACCAATTTTCTTTAACAATCTGCGTGAGTTATTTGATTCTGTAAATGAATGTTGTTTGTCCTTACCTTATGTGCAATAAGCTTGGATTGCATTAAAACAATGCCCACTATCCCAAAATGTATTTCCTCTTAAATACTTTATTTGGAAAGTACCCCAATGGGGGCAGGAAGATGTATATGTGCTGGATTGGAATTATTTTCACAGTTGCTTCTGTTATTACGCATTCTCACTTGACTAATAGATCTGGCATACTTGTGTTCAATTGAGATCCTATTTTAATTACTGTAGAGTAAATTTGATGTATTCAGTATATTAGGTATTGTTTAATATTTTTATGTTTAGATTTCTGCTTTTACCTTCTGTTTTATGGTTTAGCTGCGGGTTGTGTGAATTTACTTATATGATTGCATGTGTTCTTTTACAGTATTATTATTTATATGCCATTTAATTTGTTTGTTTGCGCGGTATTATTTTATTGCTACTATTATCATTAACTATATTTCTTTGCTACTTTTGCTAAATTTTACTTTTATTTCTGCTACGATATTGTAGTGTATCTTTTAGATAATTAGATTTTGTTCTATCAACTTGTATTGCATTGCTTTAAAAGCGCGATAAGCATAAAAAGTCACAACTGGGGTAATTTTCAGACATCTTTATACATATTGTACAAAACACAAGGCTAAAACCAAGGAAGACCATTTCATTTCCACACGTTTTGCATGTTTAAAGCCCCAGAGCAGATGCTGGTCTCCAACTGGCTACAGAGACCCCACAGACGAGCAATAAGCCAGTGGGGGTATTGGCTGCTTGCAAACGTTAATCATAGGGTTAAATCAAGTACTTGAAATATGGAAAATTGTAATGTAATTAAAAGGAATACATAATTTTAACCAACAGTTAAAAAGACTAATACAAATCAGCAAAATGATCTAGAAGGCCGTACTTACTCTGTCTTTCAGCTGGTTCACTTCTGCATTAGTGACAGCATGTTTGAGTTGAAGCTAGGATTAAAAAAAAAAAAAAAAAAAGTTAAAAACGTTATTAATTATGTATATGTGAATAGCAGGTTGCTCAGCTAATAATACAATATATATATATATATCTCGCCGTGGAACTGCCAGATAACACATTACCTACTTATTAATTCTACTATTCAAAAATAGCTTTTTTTATAAAAACCTACTAATTAGATTAGTAAAATAACAAACAGTACAGAATGCTGATAAAAATACCTCTTTGAACTTAAGTGCCAGTTGGGATGCGTCCATATTTAGGGTGAAATTTATGTCCTCACTTTCTGACAGTTCAAAAACTTCAACAGCATTACCGCTGTGTAAATGAGTTCCAAAATCATCATCATCATCATCGTCGTCGTCTTCGTCAAAATCTTCTTCCTGCAGGCAAAAAGGAGATAGGAGGTATAAAGAGAGAACACATAAGAAAAGCATCCATGATATCGGTAATACAACTGAAACACAAATCTTATGAGCAACTGCTGATGCACTAGTTTTGTGAAAGCTATTACATTCAATTTGGACACTTTGTAAGTTATTTCTGAACGTCTATACTTACATTAGCTTGGTCGATTGTATGGGTTTCTCATTGTGTATAAGATAAAGCTTTAACAAATAGGAGTACTAATGTGGTCTTCATATAAAAAGGAAACAAATGAAAAGCGCAGCTGAGCACGAAACACATTTGGCATTTTCACTCCCCTACTTTTTGGGGTCTGTTTCTTTCTTCTCCTGGTGGATGCCAGCACTTAAATGATTAAATGTTATCCTAAGGATGGACATATGTGTGAAACATTACTGGCCTCCATGTGGTCCTCCTACTAAGACGTTTAGCCCACTTCCTGCATTTATCCTCTTTGGATGGGATGCCGAGGGAATTTTCCCGTGCTGGTCACAGAGTGTGTAATTGCTGCATTTTTAATGTTATCTACTTCATATTTACTCTACAGAAAAAGTACTGTCAAGTTCATATACATCTAAAAGTGGTATACCCAAAAAAACATATACAGGTGCATGTGCTACAATATAAATAACAATAGACAAACTAAGTGGTACACATTTATCTAATCTCTGTTTAATTTTTGTTCAAATCGAGAAGCTTACTAGTCATAAAAAAATAAATTATATATCCTTTTTTCAAAATCACCATATCATACAAATCACTGTGATTTAATGGTCCATAAAAGACACTGGGTTCATAGATATACTAAAACTCTTTACCTGCCCAGTACTGCCTTCAGAGTAATGCTGATCATACATCTGTTGACATCGTTCCTGCTCC
This sequence comes from Pelodytes ibericus, assembly GCA_036172795.1. NCBI lineage: Eukaryota > Metazoa > Chordata > Amphibia > Anura > Pelodytidae > Pelodytes > Pelodytes ibericus. Next base: position 26,669,962 of record CM069864.1, read on the forward strand.
AGTGTCTCACTGATAAGACGTGCCACTTCACTTTGTGTTCCTGGTTTCTCTCTCCCAATATGAAATCTACAGTAATGTGAACAGAAACATTCAAAACACATATACAGACTTCATGTTTAGACTGTACTTGGAGGGGCGCTGTAGGTATTTATGTGGTGCCTTGTGATACAGAGGTGATACAGCGGTGGCAAGAAAATATATAGTCCACTGGACCAAGTCATCAGAAAGGAGGAAAGAGGTTCACCATTAGAACGTTTAATTGAACCTGTCCCAAAAGAACGTTTGTAAAACTGTTCCTTCTGGGAAGGAGTCCCAAAAGAATGTTTACTTGAACTTGTCCCAAAATAATGTTCCAAATGTATATTTTGTTAACAAAATTGTAGACAGGAAACTTAACTGTCAATAACATAGGGACTTCATGCAGCCATCCACAGATATTTAGATTTATTTTATCCGGTCTACTGATGGCAAAATCAAAACCAATAAAAGTAAAGTAAAACTATGCCCCCCAGTATGTGTAAACCACACACAATAGGAGACAATATAGTAACTTGGTACACATGATATATGTAATATTCATAGTGAAAGCATTGCAGCACAGTGAGATCCAAAAATAGAAACATCAAAAAGGACTTTAAGGAATTTGATTACTAAGAAATTGGAGTTAAAATGCTGAAATTAAAATGGAAATTCTTGCATTGTTACTTCAAATTCTAGCCACCCACAATAAAAAAAATGTATGTCTGAAAAGGAGAGGGAAAACTCCCTACATAAAGCCAAGTCTTAAATGTATATATGAAACTAAGACAGATAACCAGCAACATATCAATGATTCAATTAACAGTGGTGTTAGCTCTTAACACCATGTATAGAAGATACTAATCTGCTTGGAAGATAATGTGTGACAATTATTCTTTGATTTACTAGAATAAGAATAGAAAAGATAACCATCTTCACATGGAATAACAAAATAACTAATGAATGTTCTTCATAAAAAACTAACAAAACACACAACATTCCAAGATCGAAAATGAACGAGAAGTAAATTGAGTTGTGAGCGGCAGTCAATAACTTAATGCGACACTTACAGCTCCAAGTGTATGTAAGGATAGAGCACAATTTCCCAAGCAACAGTTCATGCTTTTCAGTGGAATTCAACTGCAATGTTTGAGCAGCAGATTAAACAAACCAGTCTCAGTTCATGGGTTCAATTTCTTTCCCTCTAGCTTTATAAACCTCTTCACAGACAGAGAGGTGAGTGTTTCAATTTGTCTCTTACCTCTCCCGTCAGGTGAGGATTATCCCAATAAAAGTTATTTATACAATATGGTTACTACACAAGGTTTTATTTTGGTATTTTAAAGACAACTTCAGTGATATTTTACACCTCAAATTAATTAAATGAACAGTCTATGTTCTCCCCCCAAGTCTTCATGGGGAAAGAGAAGCCATTTTATTAACCCTTCATTAAGACCAGGCTTGCCATATGCAGCAAACTGTACGAAAGCCGTTTTATTTCTTACCATTAACTGCTACAAAAAGGATGAAAGAACATGTTAATGTCAAGAGGATTTAGTAAATCACACAGTAAAAGTTTGTATGTACAAGTTAATATTTGGTTTTTACTCACCGGACTGTACCTTTGGTGTTTTTCAGCACTGTGGCTGCAAAAAGCTGTGTTACTCCTACTAAGCTGGTACCATCCACCTCAACTATCTGGTCATTCACTTGAATCCTGAAAATTTAGAGCAAACCTTAGTGACCTTATATTTCACATAAGTATCGAGAAACTATAGCTAATGTAAAAAGTTTTCAGATATTTACATATTCTAAATCACCGCCATAGGAGAAACATCATGTTTATCCTGGATTTAATCATTAACAGAGACATTTAGATGATGAAACACCCCCCTCCCAGGATACAGTACCTTTTATTTTTTTTAGGTAATCAATACAACTTTTAAATAGAATGGAGATGGGGCTAGTGCTTGCTAAAGCTATAAAAAATAAAAAAAATCATACAAATCTGTTTTATAAGATTTAGAAAAGTGCAGTTCTTGTGTAAAAAGGCAGGTGGCAGTAATGAGATCAGCAGTAAGCGTACATGTGTTTGAGTACTTAATATGTCACATATTTCTGTATCATAATACATTGTGAAGAAACAGAACACCATAAATACAAAGCATATTTACAAGTAGCATGCATGATGACAACGTAAACAATTACAAACAATCAACAACACGTAAACAAAAAAATTATTTGAAACGTTGTACACTATGCAGGAAAACAATGCATATTAGAGGACACCGACAAAGTATTTATAGCATTCTATGTCTTGAATTATACATGAGCAAACATTTACACATGACTGAGCTCATGACTCCCACCTGCCTTTTTAGTCAAGCTTCTCGAGAAGAAATGATACCAAGCTAAACTGCTCCATAGCTTTAGATTATTTTGCATATGAAATCACAATGAACACTGTCCATAACATAATAAAAAACATCATTAAACTAAACCTGGAGTTCCCAACATTGTGAGATCACGCCCTACTTCCTCCTCATCAATGAAGCTACCTCAGGGTTTTGAGCAATATTAGCTTAGTCATCAGTGACTTGTTAGTAACTGCACTAGGCATTGAATTAATCTGTCCCTTCCAACTGATTTAGGTGGTCCAAAATGTGGTCCTCCAGTGGTCAATAATAGATGCCTTGTATTTAAAACAGGAAAGCATGACAACTTAGGTAGATTTTTAGGTCATAAGGATACTCTACTGTTTGGGCATCCCCACTAAATGCATTTTTATCAGGGTGATTTGGTAACCTGTAAAATAACCTGTCCTACTCTGTGATCTATCATAGATACCTGTCCATTTTAGTTCCCTATGCTACTTGCCATTATAAGCCACTTATGAAGCAAGGAATCAGGTTTTTGCATCTGCTCTTGTAGTGAGATTATAGTGCATACAGATAAATATTTATTGTGATTGATAGAAGAAGAGGAAAAAAAACAACACACTAACAATCTTCATTCATGGATGTTTCCATTGGTTGCATGGTAGTAATACATGTTCTGCTAACTCCTTTCCTTCATAAAAAGAGAATTCACCGTAGTACAAGGTTCAGGCACTTAGTATTCAGAGAAAAGGAGACGAGTCATAGATCTATTTGCATTACACTACTTTACAAATTTACTAATATTGTGCATACAATACATTAAAATGTCACTAACCGAACAATGAACACAACCTACTTGTGAAGAGTAAATGACAGAAATCTGAAATGGTTCACTTGAATCATCCCGTCTAATAACAGAGAACTAGTGGTTTCTTCTTAACCACAAATTGTTAACTATGCTTTTAAAGTTCAGAGGACCTCTCTCCAACATAAAAGCAGAACAATACATAATTGCCATGTCTAGACTGAGGGATCTACACCCGCTTACCACAATAAGACAACTGAGAAGAAACTGACTAATGTTTTTTGTTCAATAGAAATGATCCAATCTATAGCACTCATGGAGTGCATTAGCTTTATATTATCCTGCACACTTACCGGCCATCTCGCTGAGCTGATCCTCCTTCAGCAATTGTTTTCACAAATATACCCAATTTCTCCAAACCCTGGTCTGCACCAACCCCCATTCCAATGATGCTAATACCAAGACCACTGTCACCTAAAGGAATAAAAGGGGGAAAGGGGGGCAGTAATTATTTTTACAATATTAAAATACTAGGTAAATATAACCAAAAAAACCTTTCATACTGCCATTTTTTCCCCATGCTTTCACACTCACATCATTCTTCGATCATAATATTAGTAATCTTATATACATGGTTTGGTCCTTGCTACAATGTTTTTTGGATTTTTATAATAATTGTAATGTGGTAAACTTCCCTATATGGCCCTAAGCCAGCCTGGTTGAAAAACATGTGTTTAAAAGTTTATAGAACGAAAATAGCTACTAGTATTTACTATAGAAAAATAATTCTCCCAGTCTTGCCATCGCTGCTAGGTGGTAGGTGATCAGCATTGCTATATTAATATAACTGAGCCAAGGTTTGCACAACATATGTTTATAGTAAAATGGTTGTAATGAATTCATTAAGGCTGATTTACCCTTTTCTATCTCCACGGGAAACACATCCATTTTTTCTACTCTTTTCTCCAACTCATACTCTGCAGAGGCTGCAACTGGATCCACCTCTTCATTTCGTCGGTCATAGTCTTCATTGGAGAAAGTATTAAAAACCTTTAAATTATTAGAGAAAATAAAGTTTAGCTTTGGAAGAGATATACTGGAATATGTCCTCCATGATACAAAGGAAAATAAAAATAGGAGAGAACAAATAGCACTGACAGAGATTCTACGGTTGGTATAAAGCAGTGCATCTGATCCCATAATTATATACATTAGTTCATTTAGCTTCTTTTAAAGCAATTTCATATTTTAAAACTATGGTATAATCCACCGATAAGCATTACGTCTTTCTCGCACATATGGAAATAGATAGTGTTTTAGAAATCAACTTATAAATCCATTAATAGTGTTTAGGATACATTCATAAGTGTTTGTACAATTCTTATTTTCCTTACTTAACAGCTCTACAAATCCCCATTCCCAGTAAACAACACTTCTAAAGATCTAACTATCTGGTATTACCTCTGCCTTGGCCGTGATGTATTGTATTGCCTGGCTCCTGATTTTGGGCATCAATACATAATGGCACTGAAAAGTACAATCTTATTGAACGTAAAAAGGTGACCAGATTAATTCTATCATTGAAATGAAAGTACACCCTTTTTAAGACTTAAAGTGGAAGTGCCCTGTCATTCTGAAAACTAGCTTAATTTAATAAATGTTTTAAATCAAATAATTTATAAAACTCAAAATAGCCACTCTTTGACACATACAGTTTTGTCCAAATGTATTTATTTTATCAATACTATTTCAGTTTTTCTCCCAAAGAACTCAAAACACTTCATCGGGAGCTCACTGACCTAACTGAACCGTCAGATGACAATACAAATCCTAGTATTGAATCTTCATTGTTGTAATAAATGAATTCCTAGCCAAGTATAACTTGTGGACTGTATTTAGAAGTCGCAGTGTGAATGGTAATAACCACTGCACACTAAGTTCATGTATTCAAAACACAGGCAGCGCCTTCTGCCTTGTGTGCATGGCCAAATACACAGACCATCACTGCTCCAGAATATCACTCTATATGACCAATTCAAACGAGCAGTCATGTTAAAACCATTGCCTCCCCAAGGAAATCACTGCTTAAAGGCCTGTTACACGGAGAACATCCAGGCAATAATAGAAGACATTGAGATATGCTCTCATTTTCTAGTATGCCTTGGGGATACTACAATGTCTTAACTTACTTAGTGGTACTCATGTTATCAAACGTGGAAGGATGAAAGGTTGATATGACTGACAAGATTTGAACCTGCGACAGAGGACTGAACAGATTTCACCATTGGTACAGACAGGATAGGTGGAACTACCCTTTAGGTCAGGGCTAGACAAAATAAGGGCGCCATACCAACTTTGAAATGAGATATGGAGCCTGGTTATTGCCTCAGTGTGTTTAACCCCTTGGCGACACAGGACGGACTAGGTCCGTCCTGTGTGCCGAGGCGTTAGTGACACAGGACGGACCTAGTCCGTCCTGTGTCAAAACAAGCACTGAAAGCGGAGTTTTTCCGCTTTCAGTGCTCAAGCGGCATTGTAACGATGCTTTCGAGTGGAAGCATCGTACAATGCTAAAAAAAAATGCCCGTCGGCATTTCGATCGCTCCGGAGAACGATCGAAATGCCGGTTTTAAAAAGGCACAGTGCCTTTAAAACGCGGGCATTTCAAAAATGAGCATAGGAAGCGAATCTTTCGCTTCCTATGCTCAGAAAGTGTTTCTGATTGCCTCGCAAGTCGAGGCAATCAGAAACACAAAAAAAAAATGCACGATCTTGGTCACTGAGTGACCAAGATGGCGCTGCCCTTCTAAGGGCAAGAGCACAGGAGGCAGGAAGTACCTGCTCTCTGGCTGTCACACGATTGCCTCTTCACAGAGGCAATCAGTGACTGCCAGGCACACTGACAGGCAGTGGGGATGCTCTCCTGAACATCCCCACTGACTGGTCAGATCAATATTAACTCTATATTGATCTGACCAGTTATGATCTGCCTCCCTCTCCTCACATTTTTTTTAGTGAGGGAGAGAGACAGATCAAAGTTCTAAAAGTAAGTAAAAGTTAAAAAAAAAACAATAAATACACAACACACAAATAATAAAACAATAAAAAAATTTTTATTAAAGCAATTCCCTGCGTTTAACCCCTTCCCTGCCACTGATCTTGCATAAGCAGTGATCGTGCACATCAGCGCATTTATTTTTGCTGTTTGTGCATTTTTTAGGGGTTAATTTTTTTTGTACTGTAATTTATTACAGTACTAAAAAGGCTCTTCTAAGAGTTATTAACCCCTTATTTGCCGTCGATCACTGCTTACGCAATGATATTGACGCTAAACAATTTTTATCTGTCTGCATATTTTTATTTTATTTATTTTTTTTACACATACCCGCTAGGGGATTACATGTAAAGTAAAAATATTTGAGATTTTTTTTTTTTAAGCTGCCTGAGCGCATAGCGATCAGTAACAGCGAATTAGTGGCAAAGGCGGTTTGGTGATTTCTCAATTAAGCTCACCATTCGCCCTGGTCAGATCAAAATTAATCGGATCAATATTCACAAATATTGATCTGCCTCCCTCTCCTCACTTACATTTTTGTGACGGAAAGAGACAGATCAGTATTAGTGATATAAAATAACATTTTATAAAATTGGCAGGTTTTATGAAAGTCTTTCACTGTGTATTAACCCCTTCCCTGCCATTCATCACTGTGTAAGCAGTAATCTTGCACAGCAACAGTATGTTTTGCTGTCTGCACTGTTTTATGGATTAATTTCTTTGTACTGTAATGTATTACAGTACTAGATAGGCTCTTCTAAGAGCTATTAACCCCTTCTTTGCTCGAGATCACTGCTTACGCACTGATTCTGAGGCCGCGGACTCAGGGTTCGATTTTGACCCTATTCAGCTTCCTGATACATCATCTAGCGATGTATCGGTGGCTGCTGAGCCCTTGCCACAAGTAGTGATGGGGGTCTACCGATAAAAAAATATATGGTTTGGTGGGGGTAAATTACATTGGCTGGCTTCAAAGATATATCCCATAAAGGACACGGACGCAGGTTGACTACATGTCAAAATTCCAAGTTGGAATTTTGAGATGCGCATCTCACAAATGTTGCCTTCTAGCCAAAAACAAACCAACAAACCTATGCATGGGTGCTATCCCTGTACTCGGGAGATGTTGCTGAACACATATTGGGTTGTTGTTTGGCAGTGACATATACCAGAATCTGTGAATTCATGCCTGAAGTACAATGCATGTGGAAAAAAAACTCCCAAAAAAGTACTACCACAAACTTTTACAAAGGCTGGTGGTAGAATTAGTACCTATACAGTATTAAAATACCACCATTTGAAATACCTTAGGATGTCTATTTTCCAAAAATATATGGTTTGATGGAGTAAAATTCATTGGACGGCTTCAAAAATGTTCCAAATGGAACATGGGCGCAGGCTGACTACATGTCAAAATTCCAGGTTGGAATTGCGCACCCCCTAAATGTGGAATTTTAGACCCAATACAAACCAACAAACCTATGCATGGGGGTATTCCTGTACTCAGGAGATGTTGCTGAACACATATTGAGGTGTTGGTTGGCAGTGGCAAATACCAGAATCTGAAAATTCCTGCCTGAACTACAATGTGTGTGGGGAAAAAATGACATCCCATCCCTTTGACATAGGTTGGTGGTAGAATTAGCACTTGGAAAGTGTTAAAATACCACAATTTTAAATACCCTAGGATGTCTAGTTTTCCAAAATATATGGTTTTATGGGGTAAAATACTTTGACAGGCTTCAAAAGTGTCCCAAATGGAACATGGGCGCAGGCTGACTACATGTCAAAATTCCAAGTTGGAAATGCACCCCCCCTAAACGTGGCCTTTTAGCCCACAAATAATCTAACTAACCTACACATGGGTGGTATCCCTGTACTCAGGAGATGTTGCTGAACACATATTAAGGTGTTGTTTGGCACTGACATATAATAGGATCTGTGAATTCATGCCCGATGTACAATGAATGTGAAAAACAAATTACTATCCATAACATTGACATAGGCTGGTAGTAGAATTAGTGCATGAAAAGTGTTAAAATACTACCATTTGAAATACCCTATGGTGTCTAGTTTAAAAAAAATATATGGTTTTGTGGGGTAGAATACACTTTTTGGCTTCAAAAATGTCCCAAATGGAACATGGGCGCAGGTTTTCTGCACGTCAGAATTCCAAGTTGGAAAACCAAAAAGCGCACCTCTCAAATGTGGCCTTTTAACCCCCAAATAACCTAACCAACCTATACATGGGTGGTATCCCTGTACTCAGGAGATGTTGCTGAACACATATTGAGGTGTTGTTTGGCACTGACATATAACAGGATCTGTGAATTCATGCCCAAAGTACAATGTATGTGAAAAAAAAAAATTCTACCCAAAACATTGACATAGGCTGGTAGTATAATTAGTGCATGGAAAGTGTTAAAATACTACCATTTGAAATATCCTAGGGTGTCTAGTTTAAAAAATATATATGGTTTTGTGGGGTAGAATACACTTTCTGGCTTCAAAAATGTCCCAAATGGGACATGGGCACAAGTTTTCTGCATGTCAGAATTCCAAGTTGGAAAACCAAAATGCGCATCCCCTAAATGTGGCCTTTTAGCCCCAAAACAAACCAACAAACCTATGCATGGGTGGTATCCCTGTACTCAGGAGATGTTGCTGAACACATATTGAGGTGTTATTTGGAAATACCCCTTCACATTTTAAGGTAATGTTTACCTAAATTGCAATATATGTGAAAAATTAAAAAAAAAGATTTTTTGCTGCAAACTTTGGCATAGATTGGTGGTAAAATGGCTACATGAAATGTGTCAAAATACCCCAAGTTAAATGCCCTGAGTTGTCTAGTTTTCAAAAATATGTACATGTTGGGGGTCATTCATGGATTTAGTACAGAAATCAGTGTTACAATGTCACTATCGCTAATTTTGAAAGAAAGGATTTTAAAATAGCTTTGCACCACTTATAGTTCTGGCCCTGTAACATGAATAAAAAAGCACAAAAACATAAAAACATGGGCTATTTCTGAACTCAGGACATATATTAGAAACTTTTTAGCAGTGTTTTTTTGTGGTCTCTTGTACATGAGTATACGATTTTTCAAATAAAAGTCATAAAAAATATAATTTTTTTAATTTTTTTGCCATATTTTATTATTTTTTTTATATCAAATTATATGCTATTATCAAAACAATGGTATCAAAAGAAAGCCCTTCTTATAACGATAAAAACGATATATAGTTTGTGCGGGTACACTAAATCAGAGAAATAAATTACAGCAAAACACAAACACCTCAGAAATGTTAAAACAGCCCATGTCACCAAGCGTCGGACAAGCCAAAAAAGTCATGTCACTAAGGGGTTAAACGGCAGGTAAGCAGAGGCTCTTTACCTCCTCACTCTCCTCGAAATACAGCAGGTTCGTGAAGCATTACTTACAAATATTTCCCTACTCCCCAACACTAAATACCCCTATAGCAAACTTTAATAATGGCAAACATTGGTCTATTCAACTGTAGTGGACAACAATAGGATAGACCAATGTTTGCCATTATTAAAGTTCGATGTAGGGCATTGATGGACTAACCTTTAAAGCCCAGGAGTTGTGGACTGCAGTTCCCATGATTCTCAACCATCCATTTTGCTGGTTGTGCATCATAGGATCTTTAGTTGGCTCAAGGGTATTAATGATTAACCAGGCTTGCTGGAATGTTTTTACCTGTGTGTAATGGGGTAATGTTTGTGTTTTATGGGTGTGCCTGGTAGGTAGTGTGTGTGTTATGGGTTCTGACTGGTGCTGTGTGTGTTTTGGTGCTGTATATGCTATGCAGGTACTGGGTTTCACACTGCAGAGTTGTCTGGCTCCTAACATTTTATGTTGGCTCCTAGATCTAGAACTACATTTTTCAAGTCCTTCTTTAAGTCTTATTCTTTCTTTCGGCTCTCGTCCATGGAAGAAAAGTTACATGCATGACAGTATATGAGTGTTGTGTGTATAAAATATGTGTCATAAAACATGGCATTCACATGCGTGTCTCAGCATGTGTTGATGAAAATATAAAATAAAATGAAATCAGTTTCTCAACAGAATTTCAATTTTATGCATGTCAAAACAAAACTGAAATGCTGGAACACACTAGTTAGACACCGGTTCTCTGAACAAACAGAAGAAGTCAAATAGTGGATCACGAGAATGTGCTCTTCCTGTAGGATCAAAGACTGGCAGAAGTAAAATGTTTATTTTTACAGAAAATCATCAAGAGGAATGCGGAAATCCTTTACAATTCTGCAAGTACCTGCCAGATGCGATTTGTAATGATAGATTAAGATGTTTTTAACACACACATCTATTCTGTTACTTCAGCATACAGGCTCACTGACTCACAAATAAAAAAAACGTTTGTTAACCCCTTAAGGACAGAGCCTTTGAAACATTTTTGTCCTTTCTGGACAATGGCTATTTTAACATTTCTGTGCTGTTTGTGTTTAGCAGTAATTTTCTTCTTCGTCATTTGCTGTACCCACACATATTATATATTGTTTTTATCGGGACAAAAAGGGCTTTCTATGGATGCCATATTTTTGATCATATCTTATCATATTATTAAAAAAAAATAATAAAATATGGTAAAAAAAAAAAAAATACACAAATTTCTTTGTTTTTATTTGAAACAACTTCTCCTCATCGACAATAGCGAACGAAAAAACATGCTAAATAGATTCTACTATTTCTCCTGAGTACAGGGATACCACCCATGCATAGGTTTGTTGGGTTGTTTGGGGGCTAAAATGCCAAATTTGTGAGGTGCAGTTTTTTGTTTTCCAACTTGAAATTTTTACATGCAGACAGCCTGCACCCATGTCCCATTTGGGACATATTTGAAACCAGCCAGTGTATTTTACCCCATCAACCCATATATTTTTTAAAAGTAGACACCCTAGGCTATCTCAAATGGTGGTATTTTAACACTTTCCATGCACTATTTCTACCACCAGCCTTTGTCAAAGTTTGTGGTAGTAATTTTTTTGTGTTTTTTTTTCACAAACCTTGTACTTCAGACATAAATTTACAGATTTTGGTATGTGTCACTGCCAAATAACACCCCAATAAGTGTTCAGAAACATCTCTTGAGTACAGGGATACCCCCCATGCATAGGTTTGTTGGATTGTTTGGGGGGTAAAAGGCCAAATTTGGGAGGTGAAGTTTTTGGTTTTCCAATTTGAAATTTTGACATGCAGACAGCCTGCACCCATGTCCCATTTGGGACATATTTGAAACCAGCCAGTGTATTTTACCACATCAACCCATATATTTTTTTAAAGTAGACACCCTAGGCTATCTCAAATGGTGGTATTTTTACACTTTCCATGCACTAATTCTACCACCAGCCTTTGTCAAAGTTTGTGGTAGTCATTTTTTTGTGTTTTTTTTTCACAAACCTTGTACTTCAGACATGAATTTACAGATTTTGGTATGTGTCACTGCCAAATAACACCCCAATAAGTGTTCAGCAACATCTCTTGAGTACAGGGATACCACCCATGCATAGGTTTGTTGGGTTGTTTGGGGGCTAAAAGGGCCACATTGTGAAGGTGCGCATTTTCAACTTGGAATATTGACGTGTAGCCAGCCTGAGCCCATCTTTCATTTGGGACTTTTTTTTAAAGTAGGACAGTGTATTTTACCCCAAAAAGTATATATTTTGTAAAAGTAGACACCCTAGGCTATTTTAAATGGTGTTATTTTAACACTTTCCATGCACCAATTCTACCACCAGCCTTTGTCAAAGTTTGTGGTAGTCATTTTATTGTGTATTTTTTCCCACATACATTGTACTTTAGACACAAATTCACATATTTCGGTATGTGTCACTGACAAACAATACCACAATATGTGTTCAGCAACATCTCCCGAGCACAGGGATACCACCCATGCATAGCTTTGTCAGCTTTGTTGGGTGTTGAAAGGCTACATTTGAGAGGTGCGCTTTTTGATTTTCAAACTTGGAATTTGAACATGTAGAGCAAGGAAGGGGTTAATAGCTCTTATAAGAGCCTTTGTAGTACTGTACAAAAAAATTAACCCCTAAAAATGCACAGACAAGAAAAAAATTTCTGCTGTGCAGTGATCAGTGGCAGGGAAGGGGTTAATACACTACACTATACAAAGGGTATGGCTTTTATAAAAGCCCTTGGGACTCACAATTTTTTTAACATTTTATTTAATTTATTACAATTAAAAAATTATGTTATACAGATCTGTCTCTTTCCCTCACTAAAACTCAAGTGAGGAGAGGGAGGCAGATCCATATGGGTCAGAACAATATTTACCAATATTGATCGAACCAGACGAATGGTGATGCTCATCTGAGAAATCACCAAACCACCTTTGCCACTGATCGGCTGTTACTGATCGCTATACACGTGTTCAGACAGCTTCAAAAGGAATACACGTAATCCCCTAGTGGGTATAATTAACCCCTAGCGAGTCTGACAAAAAAAATGCTGATAGCAAAAAAAAAATCCTTCTGCGACTAGATTGCTCCATATGCGCTGCTTAGGCAGTGACCATATGCACTGCTTAGGCAGTGACCATATGTGCTGCTTAGGAAGTGATATACGGCAAGGAAGGGGTTAATAGCTCTTATTTAAAAAAAAAAATTACGTTAAACGTAGTCCCCTAGCGGGTATAATTAACACGTGACGGGTGTAATAAAAAAGTTTTAAAAAAATTAAAAATGCTTCTGCAGCAAGATTGCTGCATTTGCGTCAGATCTCTGCTTAGGCAGTGATCTACAGCAAGAAAGGGGTTAATCTCTCTTAAAAGAGCTTTTTTTTATACTGTAATGAATTACAGTAAAAAAAATTAACCCCTAAAAAATGCACAGACAGCAAAAAATGTGCTGCTGTGTATGATCACTGCGTACACAGCGATCAATGGCAGGGAAGGGGTTAAATGGCTTTTATAAAAGCCCTTGGTGTTTAAAATTTTATTAAATATTTGTTTTATTATTTTATTTTATTTTTTTACTTTATCTGATCTGTCTCTCTCCCTTACTATAACTAGTAAGGTGAGGGAGGCAGATCAATACTTGTCAAAGGCAATATTTGCTAATATTGCCTTTGACAGTATGATAAGTGCTCATCAGAGCACTTATCATACATGCCTGCACACAGATCACATAGATCTGTTGTGCCGGCATCGATTGGCTCCCCCTAGAGCATCGGAAGTGAAATACTTTCACTTCCGATGCTCTTGCCATTAGAAGGGAAGCGCTGCCTGTATAGGCAGCGTTCCCTTCTACTGAGCCGATGGGGTCGCTCAGGAGAGCGACCACCATCGGCTCTGGGGAGCATCAAGGTGTTACTAAGTGCCTCGCTAGCGAGGCACTTTAGAAACACCGCAGATGCTTAGAAAGCGAACGATCGTTCGCTTTCTAAGCACATGTGTGCAGTGGGCGCAGCCATTTTTAAATGGCTGCTACGATCACTCCGTGGAGTGATCGTAGCGCGCCCCTGCACTTTTGGGGGGTGTTGCACAATGCCTCTACCTAGAGGCATTGTAGCAACACCGTTAGAGTAAAGAAAGCGACCGCTGGTCGCTTTCTTTACTCAGTTTAGTGCATGACGTGCCAGGCACGTCAGCTGTCGGCAAGTCCTCGATTTGCCGTGACGTGCCTGGCACGTCATCTGTCGTTAAGGGGTTAAAGTGCTATTCTCCTGTTGTACATGTGATGTTTAACCACTTAGGGAGGAATTGTCCGTTTCAGCACACAGTACACACACACACACACATATATATATATATATATTTATTTTTTAACGATGTTTGACAAAGACATACTGCCTCCATTATTATTAATGTAGTCATATAAATTATATACTGCTATTTGGGCAATTGTAGAGACAAAAGGTGGACATTATTATTTCAGTAATAGAAGATAAGCTGTTTTGACGTTTTTTAGCTATTTAGAAAAGGGTTTGAGACGAATAGCCAACAAGAAACAAAATAGTGTATGCCGTCTTAAATACAGGGCTCAAATGTAAGCATTAGTTACATTTCTCTGAAGTGTAGAATGTCCGGCACGCCTCTGCAACATCAGTCTGTTAAGACCCTGCCTATGTGTCATTGGTTCCCAATAAATTTGTGACCAAAGTCAGGAACACAATCACCACTGTGGTGCTGTTGTCTTTAAGGACAAAAGCGCTGCCCCAGCATCAAGTGGTTAAATGTGAATATGTTAAAGTCCTATTTCAAGCAAACATTCCTTCTCCTACTTTATCATTTGTACCCTAAGCAGTCAGCTGTCTCAATCACGCTTTGTTTTGCTGTTTTTCTGCTATTAACCTGAAGAGATGTTACCTTAACTCATACCTTTTGATTCCACACATAGCACATATTGAATAATTCAAAGGTGTGCAGACATAGCTCAACAAATTCCAGGCACCAGGTCAACAGGGGACTAAGGGGTTAAAGATCCAGGGAAACTGCAATTCCATATAACTGACCAAATTGAGACAGTTGACAGGTGTCTCAATTACCAAGATCAAATGGCAATTTTGTCAATTTTGTAAATTTTTGGTTCAGATTAGGCAAACTGGCTTATGCAAACTAATACAGATCAAATGAATATTTTTTTAAAAATGGAGATGCATCACTGTTCAAGAAGGTATCCCACCTAAGTATAAAAAACACAAAATATGTCAGAGATCATGGTTTTGACAAACCTTTGGAACAGAAAACAAACTTTATATAAAATACAGTATTGTGAACATAAACACCTACCTCGTAGCTTGAAAAAAAAAAAAAAACACTAACCTTTTCCAAATTTATAATAAAAATGTATTTTTAAAAAAAATGGTTGCCATCAGTCTACACGGATACGTATGTACTAGTTTGCAAAGTGAAAGACCAGCCTTTTCTATGTAACAATCATTGTTGTAACCAGCTTCTCTCCATCAGTACAGCAGATGATCTCTATTCTTTACAGAAAGATGATACAAGAAATGTGGTGGTGGTGGAATGTATAACATTCGCAGATGCACACACAAGTATTTGTTATTCTTAGACAAAATAACCAGTAAACACATGTTTAAGGCAAGTCCTGTGCTGTCCCTTCAAAAACAAAACCAAGTAAACCTCATTTCAAACCACTGAGTGTTAGAGATCAGAATGTTGTGTGCAAGTTATATCAGTCCCTATGTGGTTTATGTATAAAACATGTGTCACTAGCATGATGGGATTTACAGAAATAAAAAAGCTCTGTTTTATAAATGAGACCTCCTGGCACATCATGCATTAAAAAGTGCAAAGAAAGCAACCAATGTAGAAGCATTGAGCAACACCAACAAAAAGTGCAGAGGCGCCGTACTATCACTCCGCAGAACAGCTATTTAAAAATGGCTGCGCCAGCTACACACAAGAGCTTAGGAAGCGAACAAAAGTTCACTTCCTAAGGTCTAATGGTGTTTCTGAAATATCTCACTATCGAACAGGGCAGGTTTGAATTAAATCAAGTTGATTTAAATCACTAGACAGTTAGACTAAATTTAAAGGGACTCTACCACTTGCACAAGATATAACTAGATAACCTGGTGATTTAAAACAAACACATATAAAAATCCTATGCCAGCGAGTTTATTTTTATATGATAGAATTAATTGCATATAAAAGAAAAAATAAAATTACATGTTTATTGACTGGTTCCATTTTATGAATATTTCCAGTGATGCAAGATCATCAAAAATCTTCCAGCCAGTCTCACTTTACAACTGTGGTCAAAGCCTGCATGATGACATCATAAGATACAGCCATGTTCTCTTACAGGCTCCTGTGTGTGTGTGTGTGTGTGTGTGTGTGTGTGGCTGTGTACAACATTTTTTTTACCTGCCCTCAAACACAAAGAGAGGAGATTAACCTAATTAAACAGGATCATAACTCCACCCTTTGTGATGTAATAGTTACATTACCCTCCCATTCAATGCTAGTCTATGATCAGAATTCTGACTTATAGACTGCATTGTGTGCTCAGCCCCTAATAGAGAAATGTGTGCTGTAAAGTCACTAGGGAGTGGCACCCAAAAACACTACATATCATAAAATGGGGGCGCCCAATCACACTTGTTTAGTTACATAATTTATTAAATATAGTCACATCACAAAAACAAAAGGCATATCTGAAATCAACAATACAAAATAAAAAAATAAAATCCTTTTCATTTTTTGCGGAAGTGTCCCTTTAAGAGGTTACAATTCCGCTAGATCGAAACATGTAATAGTCAATGTTTTTCTGTGTTGAGAATAAAATCAATACAAATACTACAACCAAGACCAGCAATGCATTGTGTTTCATGCAACATTGTTAACATTTTTCTGATCAAATCATGCAGATCAAAAAACATACCAATAAAAGGAAGGAATTTAGGGCTTTGTGTGAAAAGATTCATTTTATTGCTGCAAACCTGTTTTTGCCGGGAATGTAAATAGTAACATATGATGCATTCCCCAAGCCATTTAGGATGCCTAATCATTCCTACACATTGGGAAATGACATTGAACATTCTGGAGACGCTGAACCACCTACACAGTTATTGCTAGGAAAGTGAACAGCATGTACTAAACCATATACTATAGAATCTAGAAATAGGTCATTTATAGACTTTCTGATCATTGGTAACAATATTACAAGTACTGGCTGACTACAGTTGATACTTTGTGGAACAAAGATTTTGTAATTATATTTTATAAAGTTACAAATAGGAATTACACAGTTTTACAATTGGTTAACTTGTGGGGGAAGGGAAGAGGGCAGTAACGTTTTTCTGGTTAGCAACCATACTTAGTTACGTCCAGGAGAGCCACTTGGTCAGAGTGAGGAACTGCATGGAAGCTTGCACGGTGCAGGCTTCTGCACAATCAGTGCACAGAGATCTCCATTAAGGTTTAATTAAAAAATTAGCATGGGTTTCTGTGAATGGTACTTTTTATAAATGTTGTCCTCTTGTACTTACAGAAGTTCAGCTTTCTAAATATATCACTCAGTACATTAAAAAGAGTGCAGTCCGTACTACAAACTACAACCACAAAAATACATATCTATGATAAAGAATCCTGTTTATGTAGTACATTGAACAGATCCCCACAAGCTAATCACTCATTTACCAAAGGTTAGGCTTTCACCTGTTGTACAAATACAAAAGGGTGTGTACTGAATTGTAAGGAAATTGGAACGTAGATAAATAGGGAGGAGCACATTCCAAACGAAATGACATTACAGTCAACCGGAGAAAAAAATCCGCTACTGTACAGGTTCCAGAGTGTCCAGTGCAGAATTATATAATGGTCTCCATCACATTACATTTACAGTGACCAAATGATTTTACAAATAAACAGGATCCTAAGGAAAACTGTATATTACAGTTACATTAAAGTGTACCTGCTGTGTAACAAATAGCATGTCATCACATTGCAGATCTAAATCTATACTGTCCCAGCAAATTTGCTAGGAAATATATAGAAATTCTATTCACATTTAGATTCTAAAGCTATACAGTTATGTCTTTAGCATAGAATTAGAAACTATGCCTATGCTGAAAGAATAGGAATATCACCCTGCACCAAACAGTGACACCACACCATAAAGTATTAAATATGTAAGAAATTTCAACATTAGCTTCCAAGAGATAAACACATCACTTTCACCAGCCTTGTTGGAGGAAGTGGAATAACTTCATGTAAGTATATGTATCTGTATTTTTGATAGCAGTTTGGAGATTTTGTGGAAGTACAGAGACGTCTTCCAGGAGTAAGAAGAGTTGACAAGGCCACATGAAGAAAATAAGGAGTATAGTGAAAACAGCAGCAAGGCGCAGGGCCTGACTCTTAAGAAGGCTTTAACATTTAGGGTCGAGAGGGAGATGTAAGGACTTCAACTATTTGAAGGGTGCTTTAGTACAGTGTATGGATATGGAACTAGACTGAGGAGAGTCAAGGAGACCACCTGATGGCAAACAGTTGTACACTGCATTCTCTAGTAAGCTGCAGGTAAAAGAATGTATGGCGGTACAAAGGCAATTTGGAAGAGAGAACCAAGAGGTTCATGAGGTTGGGGTTGAAAAACCTATGGAGGTGTGCTAAGGTGCACAGTGCAGGCTTAAGATTGTGAAGATGAAAGGAGATCTACTAACTCTTCCTCAGTTACAGCTATTAAGTCTGTGGTTAGTTTAAAAAAAAAAAAAAAAGGGTGGTGAATGTGCTTTGTAAGAAGAGTTAAGGACACGCCTGACTGACAGTTTTGTCTTTGAAATGAGTCTCATTGATTTTGCGTTCAATTTTAAAAAGAGCGTTTGAATGAGAATCAAGTTGAGAAAAAAATGTTTACAATGTGCAGCACAGCACAAATCCATAGCAAAGACATACAACACTAATAGAAAATCAATGTCATTAAAAGCTACACGGCTCTGTGTCTAAGAACAAACTTAAAAAAAAGGCAAATATAAAATAAATAGAGTGCAATAATGGGTGGGGGAAAATATATCAGCCCTTATCATATATAGTTAACTTTTTTTTCTGCAAAATAATGGTGTGGTGGACGCAAAAACCTTCACTGTTCCTGTTCTGGTGACTT
Organism: Pelodytes ibericus; assembly: GCA_036172795.1. Classification (NCBI taxonomy): domain Eukaryota; kingdom Metazoa; phylum Chordata; class Amphibia; order Anura; family Pelodytidae; genus Pelodytes; species Pelodytes ibericus. Next base: position 26,688,851 of record CM069864.1, read on the forward strand.
CATTGTGAATGAAGGGGGAAGGAGAAAGAGTACGTGGGTAGTGGTTTAGTAGGGTACTAAGAAGCCTCTTTTTTGATGATGTTTGTGATGTAAGATCTTTTGTAAAACCCTTAAACCATAAATGACTGGTTAGTACTGTTTATGGTAAAATATGACAATGTACTTTTTGTATTTGTATTTTACATAAACCAACAGATTATTTGTATATCACCAAGCAGTAGTAAATGTAGCTATAAATACCAGAGTATAAAAACTTAGTGGAGAGGTATCCCTCTAGGAATTGCATCACCAACTTTTAGAACTTTACCTTAAAGGGACAAAAACAGAGTTAAAAAACCTCCACTGTGCAAAAGATTATGTCCAGTACCCAAAAAGGAATAACAGGATGTACAGAGGTTCGTAAAAGTTCACTCAATTTTAGAAATGCTGAACTAACTGTAAAATAATCATCAGATGAAGCATATATATTTATACACACAAATAGACATCATCATGTAGGAAAGGCTACACTTGCACAACTAAATACATTTTTATAGGAACAAGGGAGTTGGGACCCCAAACACTGCTGCTGAAATGACTACAAATATATACATAGTATAAAGAAATATCAATACACAACCAAAAATTGCTAATGTTTCTGAAAGTGATTTAAAAAAAAAAAAAAAATCATCTTAGATGAAAAAAATAGGAGATTTAGACAGACCATATAGTAATATCTAACCATATGGGCTTAGACTACCACTGCATCAAAAGTACTCCAATATTGGTGGGTCCTCTTTCTTTAGTCTACTTACATGGAACTCTCCAAATTTCTATATGAATATTTGAAGTCTGACCAAGCTTCTGGTTCAAGCACGCCACTGACACATACATTTGGCCCAGTGAAGTTGCATACATTGTTGAGGCCTCTATGTCCAAAAGTAAAATAATTTTAGAGACGGAGTTCCATGTTGGAGGACTTTGACACAGTTGTGGGCTAACCCTGGGTGATGGGTGACTATCTCCATTTTTTTCATCAAAGTATAGGTGCTTTTTAATAGCTTTAAGAAAAATTATTGTCAGCCTCAACTGAGATGCAGAGCAGAGTGTAAACTCAGCATCCATCTGTAAAAATACATGACAGGTTTACTATAGAAGTGGCACAGTGTTTTTAACTTTTGCTTCTATTAAAGAAGTTAAATATTCTCTAGTGCCACTTTACAATACATTCACAGGCCTCTATCTAGCCCTGTAAACAAAAGCATAAGCAGCATGTTCCTTTAGTTCTAATGTATACATGTTCTGGTAGATATTTTAACGGTGTCACGAAGATCTAAACTACAGCCTGTGTTTTGCAGAAAGAATGCAGGCGGTTGCTAAGGAATACTTCAGCTATGGCACACAATGCCTCTTTTCTTTCCCAAAAGCCTCTTAGTAAAAAAAAAAAAAAAAAAAAGAGAGAGCGAGCGCTAAGCAAATCCCAAATTATATGCTCTTCGTTCATGCAGTATATTACTGCAAGTATAGAAATAAGACCTCAACGGAAAAAAAAAAAAAAAAAGAACAGATGTCCGCTGAAATCTTTATGGAGGTAGCGTTGAGAAATATAGCACGAGTAGGGAATACAAATCAAGTACCAAATCCACATGTTCACATTCACCATCACTTGACATCAAAGCTCCAGCTTCACAAGACAAATCAAAACGATTGAAGAGTTTACATGGCAAAATGGAAAACATTTCTAATTGATGTGTTCTCCCATGACAACCACATGCTTTCGAGGCGTTTTAATCTGAACAGGAAAGTGAACTAGGCGCTTAATTATAGGTGAAAAAAAACAAACTAACAGTGCTACAGACACCTGTGATCCTCCTCTCAGATAGACTGAAATCAAAGTATAAAAAAAAAAAGTGTTGCGCTAAAAAAAAAAAAGAAAAAAGGTAAAATATGGCCATCCCCTCAAAAACTGACTCACATTCACCAGAGCTTATAATGGCTGGCTCTGGCTTCTTGCACTTGTGTGAAAGTCTTAGGCCCACGGCCTAAAATGCAGACTATAGTACTCGAGTATTCAGGATCAGTTCCCAATATGACAAAGCCCACGCAAGCAGGAAAAAAGACTCAGATATAGTGCAACATCGTAAACAAATATTTATTACACTGGCTCCTTAGTGTCTTACTTGATATTAGGGAATACAGTGCATTTAGTATTGTAAACACGGGTACAAACATGTCCGCTTCTTGAAAACATCTCCAGAGTGAAGTCTCAGTACTGTGTGCTCCCTCTATGTATCCTACAGTGGGATCCCTCTGACTTTTTACTCTTCCAGCGCCTCCTCCATGTCTCAGCAAACCCATTTGCCAATGAAATATCACCTCTGAAAAGGGCTAAACAAAACTGAAAAACTGGCACTCGTGTCTGCAGTGGACACTTTTAAAACACATTATATTTATATTAACAAATATCTAAAAGATCTACATGAGTAGAAATGTTGTCTACCAAAATAAAATAAAGGACTGGATCATTTTGTAATATAGGCCAGAACGTGTTTTCCCTAAAATGCTCTTTTCCATTTCCTCATCTTTACCCCGATTCTTATTTCGTTTGCCCTTTCCACATTATGGACTTCTTTTAATGCTTTATCAAAAAACTAATTTCTTTAAATAAAGTCTGTTTTTAATGTAACTGCTTGTTTGTCTACATAGAGATACTACAATTTTAAGAGAGATTTTAATTGACCCACATCACCTCTCCAAATGATAAAAAAAAAGATTGTCTTTTTACTTCCTGTCAAACCCCAGATTCATGTTCCAGCCATGGCTTGAATTAAACTTTTATTCCCAATAAGCCATAATTAATAGGTGCAAACCGGATGCCCGTTGCAGTACCCCTCTTTTGCATGAAAAATTGGTTAATGTACCAAAAAAGTTGTCCAGAATACTCTCCAATAAAATGTCTACCTGGTTGGAGTGTAGTGTTTCAGACTGAGTTAAAATCAACTTTACTGCCTCACATCCCTTCTGGTGCTATATAAAATAGTATACAATGAATTCTCATCATGTGACACAAAAATAAAATTATCTTGCCAGCACTTGACTGATGAAGCCCTCTCATTGGGCAAAACTCGTATGCTGAGACATGGAGGAGGCACCAGGCTACGCGAGTATGTCTGAAGAGTAAAAACGTCAGAGGGATTCCGCTGAATGTGACCTTGAGGAATTGCGCAGTACCTTGACAACCTGACTGAAGTACAGAGCCTTACCTTTGGAGGTGCTTCCAAGTGGCAGACCCATTTGTACCAGTACTAGATGCACGTTATTCCCTAATATCAAGTAAGCAGTTATGTTTTAAGGGTCCACTGTAATAAATCTTTGTTTACAATGTTTTCTGTTATTTGTTTCATGAATATTTATTTATAGACATTCCCCTACCAGAGAAGTATTTTATGGATTATTCTGCAGAACACTTATTTTTCGTTAAAAACCTATTGTTTGAACTTTGAGAACTCGCATGTAGCAAGTGCTCATAGCTTTTCTAGTGTTTCCATCCATCGGCACATTGCTTCTTTTAGCAGAAAGTCAAAACCAATGTATTAACATCAAAAAGCTCTTAATTCTTGTACATTTAGATTGTTTTGCATATAAATCCAAATGGCATAGTACCACCATTTCCCTGGTTTTAAAAAAAACAAATAAAAAAAAAAACAACAACTATGGTTGGCTTATAAAAAGTCTATAAATATTTAGTAACTACTAAATATTTAGTAACTACTTACTAAATAGTATTCTAAATACTCTACTGCGGGCTCCTAACTTTTCTTTTAAATAGAACTTTATTGATGTACCAATTCCCAAAAAGTCCCTTTTGGCAGTTTATGAAAATAAAACCAAGGTGATTCACCTACAAGAAATGTCACAATGTTAAAGATGGTGACTGGAAATAACAGTAATAACAGTAATTTAGATTGGAAAGTGAGAATTTAAGTCAGTCAACTTCACCCTTATACATATCAATGTTATCACACTAAAATAGGGTAGAATCTCCATGTTTTGTAGATTCAAAAGTGAAACATCTATTTTGATATAAAATTGCACTTCTATTATACCAATATGAATGCTAGTGTTTCAACCAGTGTCTCCCATAAATAAGATGTCAAAATGCCTTGTAACCATGGCGGACATTTACAACAACAAAAAAAAAAATATATATATATATATTTTTTTCTTTTTTCTTTTAAATGCTGAAATACAGGTCTTTGGAGTTTTTTACCAGACACGTTTAAGGAAAAGGCACGTTATGACCCAGTGCACTTGACTTTGTTTACGTATTATGTGAAACAGGATCAGAGCCAAACTCGGACAAAAGGCACACTGTCATTTGTTATCCAATACAGACAAGCCCTAGATATGTAGGAGAGAAAGCACAGAAGAATGAGTCCATTCAGTCACACTGCTAGTGGATACAAGCTTCCGTTCCACTTTAAAACACTAATGGGAGGGGCCTGCAGGAGACATTCATTCGCATTTTACCCGAGTGATCCATAACGGACTTTACATAGATAAACCATCAACAAAAACTTTGCTAACCAGAGAAAAGATACAGCTTAAGCACCAGACAATTAAAAGTAAGAAGGAGCACTGCATTAGTTCTATGAAAAGGCAAACATTTTAGACCATTTGAATACAAATTGACATAGCCCTGTACAACACAATCTCTTTAGATAAAGTGTGTAGATAAAGCAGTGAGAAGACTGTAAAATAAAAGTTGTAATTCAATATATACTTATCATACCTATTATCACCTACAAATGACATGGTGTCACTTAGTAGATAATGAAAATCTATTGGTAGCCCAGGGCTTGACAAATTTAATTTACTTTTAGGAGCCAGAAAAAAAATCTAGGAGCCAGACAACGGCACATTCACGAAACCATACATATACACACACACACATCCAGAGACAGTCAGTCAGTCAGATCCACACACATCCAGAGACAGTCAGTCAGATCCACACACATCCAGAGACAGTCAGTCAGTCAGATCCACACACATCCAGAGACAGTCAGTCAGTCAGATCCACACACATCCAGAGACAGTCAGTCAGTCAGATCCACACACATCCAGAGACAGTCAGTCACTCACATCCACACACATCCAGAGACAGTCAGTCAGATCCACACATATCCAGAGACAGTCAGTCACTCACATCCACACATCCAGACACAGTCAGTCACACACACATAAGCATCAGGTTGTTATTTTTTTTTAAAAGAATAGAGAGAAAAAAAGTGACTCCCCCTCCCTGCTGTTTTACCTTATTGCACGGGAGGGGGATTTCTACTGCAGCTTGGTCCATGCCTGTCACACAGGCACAGACCGTCTGCATGCTGCTGCTGATCGGTGGGATGTCACGTGACACCCGCCGATCCGACACTACAGCGCGAGGGGGCGGAGCAGGAAGCGCACACTCTGCTTACCCTCGCGCTGCGAAAGAATAATACCGGTACTTTTTTTTTTTTTAATCTAACCTCAGGACGGTGGAGCGCTGTGTGCTGCTGATCATACCCGGGCGCCAGGTACAATTTCTTAGTCGCCATTGGCGACCTGGCGCCCGGGGTTTGTCGAGCCCTGTGGTAGCCAATGTATATATATAAATCATTTATATTGAGACATCAAGTATCTAAACCAGGGGCATCCAACATGTAGCCGGCCTGAGTCAGAGGTCTCAGGTCACCTTGGCAAAGATAGATAGATTCGAATCCGTACAGCACTGATCCCGGTGCCGAGGTAAGACGTCACCCAAGAATTCAAATATGATAAAGAAAATACAGGACCCAGCACTCAGTGAATAAAGTGGGAGTTTAATTCAAACGCAGGCAACGTTTCAACCCTCACGGGTTTTCTTCAAGCCTTGGCATTCAGTCCTGTCTAACAAGTAGATGCAGGGAAGAATTACATTTCTGTCTATGTCTGCACAGATTCAGTGTTTAGCATCCTTTGAAGTGTTTTGATGCATGGTGTTGACAAGTATTTATTATTGCTTAGAACACAAAAAATGAAAGTAATGGAGATAGGAGAAAGCATTTGTTTCCCTAAAGCCATGGTAAAGAACCCACACGGTTTTTAAAAAAAATGTAAAAAAATATTTAAAAAATTCTTTAAAAAGCTATCTGGGGCTGCGGCTAAAACTTGCAACTTTAATTACATTTAGTTCAAACTTTAGCATGTTTTAGTTTACAGCAGAACACAAAGCCAAAAGGTTAGAGGTGATATTGTCCGCAGCATCCTGCTAAGGTCACCGGATGGTTTCATAAGGAAATACTAACCACAAAGGCTTGGAAGGAAACCCCAATAGTCAAATCATATACATGGCTGGGTATCGCCACTGTTTTCTGGAAACATTTGACAATCATATATAATATTAAAAGTAAATAAAGAGTGAAAATCCAAATTAAACTTTTTGCAATCCATTTGCCAAGAGTACTGCCAGAATATGGACATTAAAAAGGTTTTTTTTATATTGTTTATTACAATTGAAGAAGAATGTATGTGATCTAAATCATTTTCTTAAAATGTTAACATACATAGTTTTGCTAGAAAACATTTGGCCTAAGTTTTATAAATATACATTTGACTTACAAGTCCAATCAGTGAGATCTGCCTGAAGCCTTTTGCTCACCAGAAATTTCAGGAGTTTTTAAAGAATCCCTTTTTGTTAGTCATTCAAACGTAAAAAGAATGTGGTAGTAGAACATTTCAAACTTTGACATTAAAAAAAAGGTGGCTTCTGAGCTCTGTCACTCAGATTGATTAGTAGAAGTCGAATCATGACATCACTAGCTTGAAGAATGGAGCATCCAAACAGTAATCAGTTAGGTCATGCTTTAATGGACTCTCCCATGTTCCGGTAAAGTAATTTAAGTTTTATAAACAGGTGTCACTGTGGTGGGGTAGGGACAACAAATTTTAAGCTCAAAATCATATAAAAAGATGAACTCCAAATACACATGTAGAAACACAGCATTTAATGAACACATGAACATAAAGGTTAATGGCCAGGCACAAATGGAGGTAAGTGTCACTACTAATAAAATGCAGACTGGGCATGCCAACGCACAGAGTCTGTGCACTGCAACATCAGGCCTCCTTTCTCTCCTGCCTACATGGGACTATTATTTACATACAGAAAGGCAGAGTTTGTCTTTATAGACATGATGGTAAGCATGCTGCGCTACCATTTGTATGTTTTATGTGATTGTCAGTGGCATTTAAACATCTGTTTAGCATAAACCTAAAGTGATCTGTAAACCAAGCAGATTCCAATTCACTAGGATTTCCAAGGCATGCATTACTGCTCGCAGTTGAAAGAGAATAGCGTTACATAAATGTACAAATTACAGATAAGATTGTCCAGCAAGTGTCCCTCGGGAAGTTTGTGCCACTTTAAAGCATGACATATAAGGAGAGAATGCCTTCTCTTTCTTGTTAAATTTCATGAAACAAAAACACTAGTATTTAGTTCATTTTAAGCTGGTGAGATAGCTCAGTGGACTAATCCATCATCTGTACAACCCTTGGGGTCAGAGGGTTGATTCCCAGCAAGGTTAACTCAGTCTTGCATACCTCCGAGGAAGATACAATGAGGACCATAAAATTGGGTAACCATAACATCCCTTGGATGTTGGGTAATTGTTACGTTCCCACGATGTACTTGAAAACCAGAGAATATCTGAATGTATCTTTCCTAGTTTAAAAAATGATTTGCCGCTTTAAAAATGGCTTTACTTTCCATTGTTTTATTAGGTTGTCTTCCACCTCACTTCATTTACAAACATGAAGTCAATGCATGCATCTATCTCCAGAGTTCTGGAGATTTATATTAAAATCGACACGAAATACAATGTATATTTTACATGACTATATATATATCTATTTGTATGACGCAGAAGTCTTCCCCAGTGCATTTCTTACAAAGCCTGTCTTATATTAACAGGTCCCACTTATTCAAGAAATGTAAAAATGAAAGATTGTGGGTCAGAATTTAATACACAGAGTGGGCAACTATCATGATGTATAACAATCGGGAAAGAAAACTCCTCAAGGTCAAGGCATTAAGCGACACCGAAATCCAGTGCCTGGGGTACCTGCGATCGCTCCTTGGAGCGAATCATGGGTCGCCATATTGGAGAGCAACATGCTCCTCCAATATGGCTGCTGCCCTATTGTGGGAAGAGTGTCAGAAGTGAAACAAATTTCATTTCCGTCGTTTTGATGCTGTTGCTAGACTGCCCCCCTAGAGGGAGTCAGCAACATTGCAATGGAAAAAAAAAAAGACTTAATTAGCCAAGAATAAAATTAGGGTTTGCATAAGGGTTAAGGCTATAATTAAATAAATTAAGGGGTAGCATAAGAGTTAGGGTTAAATTTGGGGTTCAGGTCAAAAGGTCACTGTAGGTGAAACAGTAGTTTCCTTTGAAAGAAATTTAGTTAAACTGTTTTGGGACTGCTTTTATATCACTGTTAAATAAACAAACATTTTTCTATTTCTAACAAACTTATACTCTGTATAAATAAACAAGGTTTAGTAAACCCCAATACATATTTGCATTTCTGGACATGTGACCTAGAACTTGGACACCCCTACAATATATAAACAACAAAGAGAGTTTAACCCCTTCGCGACCATATGACAAGTTAACTCGTCATAAGAGCCGAAGAATTAGCGACCTTATGACGAGTTAACTCGTCATGCAGTCTAGCCGGCGGTGCGCTCCGTGGGCACCGCCAGCCAGTCTGCAACGGGTCCAGGACTAAGCCTCGCTCCCGAGGCAAAGCTCCTGGACCCGATCGGTGGATTTCCGTGCATGTGATGGAGTGATCACCGCGATAACATGCAAAGTCAATGTGTTCACACACTGACTTTGCCTCTAATTCACTCTCTGTGCTTCACGTTCTTATAGTGTAGAACAGAGTGTGACCTGCAAGTAAAAATATATTGGAAAATGAACGAAAAGATGATGTGCACTCCACTCCAGTAAGCGATATAATAAAGTGCTTTATTGAATAATAAAACGAGACCAAAAAGGAGGTCCGTGAACAACAAAAGAACAAAAAAAAAACGCACATTTTTTTGTTTTTCCTTTCGTTGTTCACGTACCTCCTTTTTGGTCTTGTTTTATTATTCAATAAAGCACTTTATTATATCGCTTCCTGGAGTGGAGTGCACATCATCTTTTCGTTCATTTTCCAATATATCATACGCCTGGTCAGCGGGATGGAGCACCCACATGGAGAGCATAGGTGAGCAGAGCCGATCAGAATCTTCCATTTTTTGATGCAAGTAAAAATAAATTAATAAAGAACGTTGGTGAGAAGGAAAAAAAAATAATTAACCCTTTCATTGCTGATCACAGTTTGTGATCAGTTTCCTTCCACTTTATGGCCCTCATTTAGTTTTTTTTGTACAAATTTTTTTATTTTTGCAATTTATAAAAAAAATTTTTTAATAAATAAGGGTCATTTTAATATATTTAATCAAATTTAACCCCTGCATGCCTGTTGCATGATTTTTATGGATCTGACATCGCACTCTTCAGAGTTTTTTTCCTGTCTTTTTTGTTTAGGGGGGTTTGGGAACCAATATTTTTCTTTTTTATTAGTTAGTTAATTAGGGGGGATAAGTGGGTTAGTGTTGCACTAGTTTTATATGTATTTTTTAATACTAAAATGTAAATCATTTTTATGCATAGGGTATCAAAAGAAAGCTCTAACTGTCCTTTAAAAAAAAAAACATATAACTTGTATAGGTACGTTAAATGAGAGAGAGGGAAATTATGTTTTAAAAACCGCATATTAAAAATTGAAAAACGCTCTGGTCCTTGGCCAAGGAAAATCCCTGGTCCTTAAAGGGTTAATAAGCACACAAAATCCAAATCAAGGATAGGACTGTTTAGAATGTTGGCATAAGATTCACATTTGGGAATCAAATTACTTCTACTAATAATTCTGCATTTTCTGTGAAACTGTACCGGCAGCTGAAGAAAGCAGACAAACAGAAAGTTTCAGGGGGTAAAGGGAAGAATGTTCAAATGAATGTGTACTCCCATTACTATAAGATAAACACATTTGAACAATTTATATTTTTTGCTCACATGATTTAGAAGTTTCAAGTTTTAACTACTATCAACAAATGTGCCACAATTAGGTTTGGAGATGGATAATAAAATACTTTAAAGTGGCCCTGATATTTGTTAGAAAATACTTTTAGTTATTTAATTTTTCTTATTCAGAAGATAACTAAGAGTTAGCATTTGAGGCTGGGATGATCCTTTTTCTGGTGGGTATGCTGCCAAACAGCATATTACACTAGTGACAATGTGCTATGTAAACATAATAGGCAGCCAAAGGACTTCAAAGAGAAAAATATTAGCTATTGTTGTGTAGAAAGGATAATGAAGTAAAGCCACACAAAGCTTCAATAACTTTTTTTTGTCTTTCAATACACAATTAAATTTATGGTTATCGGTTTTGCATAGCTTTTTACAAGCATTCACAGGACTTGTTGTGAAGTATTTATATCATAATAAGGCACAGGCTTTTCTTCCAACACCCATTTTTTGTTTAATAAAAACTATTTTAAAGAATCAAAATGGAAGAGCACCTCCAGTTAGCATGAAAAGGATTAATTTGTAGGAAAAGGGCAGTTGCTCATGGTTAGTAGTAAATTACCTGTAAGTGTCTATTATCTTTGCACTCAAACATATTCACTTTATTTGAATTTCATAAAAGCATCAGTGAGGAACAAAATCTGGCTATTTTTGCAACAACTTATTGAGTTTCCTGATTTGGCTTAATAACAGAGTGGCGCTCCAGAGCTGCACTGGAGACACCGGTGGTAGATAGCGCTAATTCAGTATGTGGAAGCATGGACATTTCCTATACAAGCATGAGAAGAATGTAAAACGGAGCATACCTTCTGCCTTTTCATATGGGTTGGACAAACAATGAATTAACAAGAGTCGTAAAGGATGTAGCCATGAGTCTTCACACCATTAAGGGAACTCTATTTCTGCTGGCCGTGTAAGAGAATAGGGGGAGGTCGGAGTCCAGTTCTGAATGCACACCACCGCTCATGTCATGTCAACTGCCAGCAATCAACACTTGCAGGGTCAACATTAAGAAGCAAGGTGAAAAAGCTTAACCTGTTTTCCTAGGTGCCCAGATCAGTCTCCCATAGCACATTCACACATGATGGCAGTGTAGTGCTACAAAACCGTTCGACCACATTGTAGTTCTGGACAGAAAAGTTAAATATATGGACTTTTAACCTACATATTTAGTAGTTACGGACAATACGCAACTACTAAACATAAGACATGCATTATACTTCACATTTTCCGCCACATCACATTTGATTCCTTTTTTTATTTCCTTTTGAATATTTTACCGTGGAATACTATTTAACAGATGGTGAAAACACAAATGGAAAAATTATATTATTTGGGAGAAATGCCAATAAATGCTTTAGGACTTACTCATATTAGAAGCTACAAATATAAAATTTTATAATCAACTTAATAGTTACCAACTTGAGAAATATGAGAAACCAAATTGAGGATTATACAACCCTACAGTTCTACAATGTGTGCATTAACCAACTAGGATAGCTCTCTGGCTTTCTATAAGAAAAGCTTTTGTGCTTGGTATACACGCATGTTAATATGTTCCTGCTGGCACCTAACTTTTTGCGTTATTTTCTATTGAGCTCTAAAGAAGCATCTTGAAGCTAGACAAATACAGTATGTATGCATAGGTGTACATGTAGGCACATAAAGCTTTAGCCTTATAAATCTGTATAATAAATCTCAAAAAAATACAACTAAAGTAGGGTTACTATGGTAACCAATTTGCATGGCTAGAGAATACAATGTTCTTTTCAATCCCAGAATACATTTTATCAACATTTCTCATCAGTTCATGTACCAAATGTTTCATACTGATCATAATGTATGAATGGTTTTTCAGTGCAATAAACTTGCTTGATCTCTAACTCAATAACATATAAAACCCACCGTCTTTAAACGCAGGATTTCAAAGAACAATCTCATTTTCTACACCTTGCATGAATAATTCATCAACAAAAATATAGATGATGTCTAATCTTATAGAAAAGCGACAGAATGCGTCCCCCTTTTTTTTTTTTTAACTGAAAACATTATCCTGAATAACCCAAGCAGGGCATTGCTTTTAGCATGCCATCTACCAACACAGAACACCCACATGGTATAGCAAAAGTAGGCCATCTATATATTAAGAGCTCCAAAGATGTGCAATATTGAGAACTTCTTGAGCATTATTTATTTAAGAGGACTGAGCTCCTTAGGATATATTAACATTTTGTACAGTAAGGTTACTCTCTTAGGAAATCAAAAGGGTTATGTTATTTTCTACTGTGACCACAAAAGGAAATCTTCTGTGAAGAACAAACTGAATTTGGCTACCACTAAATTGTGCCAACCATTTCAAATATGCACTAATGTTTCAAGTATAGCAGAAGATCACTTGCTGATCCCAGTTGTAACATACATGGATATTAAGGGCACCACAAATCTTAGCAACCAATGAACATTGACTAAAAACATTCATTATCTGATGCCTACTCATCGCTTGGGAATGCTACAAACATTTTTCAACTCATGTAATGGCTACATAAATGTAAGCATTTAAACACAGTCTAAGCATAAATTGCATGTTTACTATAGATGTTATCTTTAAATCAAAATACATCCTGAGGAAAGAGTTACACAATTCACAAAGATAACCCAACTGCTATAATGAGGTAACCAACAACCTGGAAACTTAAAGTAAATACTTGGGGGTGTTGCGGCGATTGTGTACATAAATACAAAAAGACCTAATGCTAGACAAAGTGATGTTCAGTGTACAATATGCTATTTTATATTTTCACATGCTAAACTTCAATGTGCCTGTAACAAAAAGAACAGCCAAGATCTTGCAACTAACATGGCTGTGGATATAGCAATCTAAAAAATAAATATTTTAAAAAAAGAATTGAAATTGTTAATTATAAATTCTTGCCATTTGTGGTGTCAAACCATCCTACACAGATAACTATATACAACATATCAACAATACATACCTTAATTGGAGCAGTAGAAAATTTGACTTTTCGCTTAGGTTCTGGATCGTCTTCTTCTGAAAGGCCAGGTACTTCTTCATAATCGCTACTGAAGTCATATTCCTCATCTTCATTTACAATCACCGTTTTACTTTCACCTGTACAATTTTCCGTCTCTGTATCTCGGTCGTCATCAAAAGCTGCATTTTCTATCCCATAAGCACCTGTGGAGTATTGAAGTAAATTCTTGTTCTTGTCAACCTGCTCCTCAAATTCACTCCCATCCTCCTCTTCACTGTCCAAGCCCAGTGCTTCGTCACCAAGTGGTTTTGCGGAATTCTCTGTTGAATCCAAATCTTCTTTAGAACACCTCTCACTTTTCTGGTCCAGGTCATTTTCACACTTTTGGGCAGAATCCAGTTTCTGTACAAGTGATTTTCCATCATGAAAAACGTCATCTTCTTCACTTTCTGAAGATTCATTTTGTAACACAACTAGCTCTGCCCTTACCATCTCCGTTTGTGTTTTTTCGGCTACAGAGCCCTTAGACCCAATGGCTGCCGTTTTAATTAAGCTATTGTTATTTTGTTGACACCCTAGGTCCTGTCCAAGAACAGTATTTGAGGAGCTTGATACATCATTTAAGCAGAGATTCTCTTCTAACCTTTGATCATGACTAGACGTGTGCTGAATCTCTTCGTTATCCTTTAGTTTCTTGGGTGGAGATATAACAACGTTGTTTACTGCATGTGGCAAATTAGTACTGCTGGCATCTATCAAAATGTCATCTGCCTTGGACAAGTCTTTATGCTCATCGCCATCACTGTCACCAAGATAACTATCCAACCTTCTTGACATTGGCCCTGCACTGACAATAGAGGAGCTTGAGGATGATCTGTGACTTAACTGACTGGTTTCCTCAGATTCCCTATTCTTAGATATAGGAGACATAGAAATACTGGTTTTGGAAGATGAACTAGTGGGACTGTGATCAGAAGAAATGCTTTCTATTTCAAAAGACCCTTGTCTTCTTTCCACTCTGGGGACCTTTTCTTCTTTAGTAGGGGAAGATCTGTCAAAAGTGGACTGACGATTGAGGTTTCTTTCAAACAGTTTCCTGGTTTCTGAAAACTTTTCTGCCAGGCTGGTCTTGTCCAGATCCCCATCCTCACTCGCCCGGACCACTTTCTCAGGAGATGGAGGATCTGGACTTGCATTCAAGGCATTAATCTTCTGCACGCTTACATTGGAAGTATTTGTCACAGGGGAATTAATTTCAGACTTAATGAGTTTAGTCTCCACCTGGTTTTCATTGGGACAGGAACTCATTTGCATGAACATATTCTTGATCTTGTGAACACGGTTACCATAGGAGGCCCTTCCTCTGGTTGTTTCATTGGGTGTTCCATTGGTATTCAGCTTCAGTGATACTGGCTTAGGAGAGATCTCAGGCTTTACACCGTCAAATGAACACTTGATGGCATGAAAATCAGATTTATATGCATTTCTGTGTGGAGAAGCACTCCTTAGATTTCTCTCCCCTTTGCTTTCTGTCTTCATCATTTTTGCACCACAAATTAGGCCACCTTCAGGAAATTGGTCTGATTTCCCTCCCAGATTACATGGACAACAGGAACCATAAGAATCACTTTTCTTTTTATTCCATGTGAAGTCCCAAGTAATGAATCAATCCCACAAAATTCAACAGTCTGTCTAATTTCATTGCCACAAGACAACCATCTGCTGGGAAGAAGAAAGGAAAAAATAAATAAAAAAATAAAAATCACAGAAGAATAATATATTTTCTACTAGCTCTTAGCCACATAAATGCAAATTCATGGTGGGGCTGCATTCTATTGCGTTCTATTTAAAGAACAAACAACTTTTTTTCACTTGTGCTTATACAAGTGAACTGTGCTCTGCCTCAGCTCAGAGTAAACACAAATGTATTTGTAAAGATGCAAATTGGGTTTACTTTGGAGAAGGGGAAACATTCTCTACACCTTTGCTGCAAGGGTTAAAAAATAAAGTTTGTCCTTAAAAAAATAAAAAAAAAACAGGAACATTCCATTGGTTTCCATGGTGATTGCTCCACTTTAAGAAGGTTTCCGCTGAAATGACAGTTATAAATAAACCCAATAAGGTAAAGGTGTATAGGTAGTTCGACCACTTTTTTTTTTATTTAGGGCTCTCTTGAAAAAATATATACTACAGATCTGTTGCACATAAAAAGACTGCAGATTAGTCTAGATGGCAGCTATGGACTACATACATTGTAAGAAGCCAGGATTTAAAAAAAAAAAAAAAAAAGTGTGAGAAGGAAATGTGGAGTCAATATCATGTAGGCCAGGTATCTACCGTAATTCTAACTGCAGATAGTTATATAATAAAGCATGCGGCTGGTTCACATCTTGTGAAGTTCAGCTGTCAATCAACTCTCTATGCTATAAAGTTAACACATCCTACCACTGGCTGCTCTGCTTATATGGATGACCCGTGGCATGTGAGGTCACAGCTCCTAATGGTGAAAATAAGATTATGACTTCTACAAATGGTTCGAACACGTATCACTTATTTCCCACTTGGATCTGAAAACACAAAAGGTCTTTCCTGCTAAAGAAAACAAATGACAGTTTATATTTACTCAGGTATATGAAACTACTTTTTTCCCCTCGAGTCACAAACTTATCTATACCGTGCAAGCATTAAAAACATCCAGCTGTAAATAGTTATGATTAACACACTGGGTTATCAGATTGTTACAGAGCCCAAGGGAGCCAGTCCTGCCCCAAACAATGAAGAAAGGAGCCTGCTAACCCCGGAGCAGCAGCTGGAGGAATGGAAATAAAAGGCCGGGCGCCCTGGCAGGGGCTGTAATTGGGAATCCCAGTTCGCTCCCTGTCTCCTGGCCTCACACACAAAGGAGATCACGCTCTCAGAGGAACTCCACAGGGTCCGTGCCCAACCTCGTGAGGAAGTTTTGCAAAGTACCTGAACTTTCCCTCTTCCCAGCTGTGAAGTCCCTCCTCCGCTCTCCCCAGCACGGTGCACCAGACACTCCACACCTGGTTATTACAAATGACTGTTTAGTAAAGCTACCCTCAGCCGTACCGCCATCACTTTTCCTCCTCCCCCTGTCTCCCCCGGGAGCCGTCTTCTTTTTTTTTTTTTTTTTTTTCCTTCTTCTTCTTCTTCTTCCTCCTCCTCTTTCGCTCTCTTCCCAGGGAACTAACTCCTAGGCGCGCGAGATGGACACACGCGCGTGCTCTCACAGCCAATCAAAAGGCGATTGGCGGTGGCGCGCTGCAGGCGAGCGACCGTCTAACGTTCACGCGCAGCATTGTTGAGGCACGAGGTCCAAGAGGGGAGGAGGAGGAGGACACTAGCCCGCAAGGATAAGCGGTGGGGCTTCCCAGGGCGCGCTCCTCGCGGGAACTCGCGCCTTTGCTTTGGAGTTTTTGGAGAAAGCCAACGGTTGGATGCTGCTTGCACGAGCACGCACCTCTCTTTCTCTCACTGTGTCCACGTTACTGGGTTCGCGCAGTTTTGCCTCTTCTGTAATGGCATTGGAGCTGTGGGCTGGAGTCTATCACCAGAGTTAATAGTTCTAATGTGACTAAAATAAAATTACCGACATACAGAGTTATTTACTCACTGCATAAATCCAAGTATCCCTCTTTTTGGATGGGGGGAGTTTAAAGCCATTTGTACTTTAGAATGATTAGAGGGCAGGAAATGTATGTCAGAGCGCATCATGCCAAAGAGTATCCCAATGTTGTGGGGTTAAAGAGAGAGAAAACTAAAAGTAGAGTTGTAATCAGGCTGCATGGCTCTAATGATAATGGTGGTCATCTATAAACTTTAATATAGTATATATTTTTTAATATAGTATAACACTTAGCTTGTGCCATCTTTTATTCAAAAAATAAAACACCCATGCTAATGTCTGCATGGATGTAACATTGGCCTGAAGCCTATTTTTGTTTACTAGGGTGGGAACCCTTGCAGCACCTTGGTGACCCGGTTCGTCATCATTGATTCGCTGCACAAAACCCTTAGGTGCAAAGAAAGACCAATTGCATGGAACATGTATTCACAACTGAACTGATAAGTGAACTGCGAAAGCCAGGCATTACTAGTTGAGTTGATAAAATTCTCCGCCATTTTGTGAAATATAGTTTTTTTTTTTATGCCATCCCACATCCCACTGTGACTATACAGCACTTGTATCTCACTATGGGGCTTGGGACACAGAATTCTGACCATTGACTTGCATTGAATGGGAGGGTAATGTAACTATTACATCACAAGGGGCGGAGCTATGATCCTGTTTGATCAGGCCAATCTCCTCTCTTTTTCAGAAAGATGTACTTTGTTGGGAGGCAGGTAAAAAAAAAAAAAAAAAAGTTGTACACAGCCACCTAGTCCTGCCCACTAGTGATACACAGGAGCCAGTAAGAGAGCAGGGGTGTATCTTATGACATCATCATGTAGGCTCTGGCCACAGTTGCAAAGTGATACTTGCTGGAAGATTTTGGAGAATTTTGCTTCATTGGTAAAATTCACAAAATGAAAGACACCTAATTTTATTTTTACTTTTATATGCAATTATTTCAAATATAGAAAAAAACCAGTGACATATGTTATATATGGGTTGTTTTAAATGCACAATTCATCTTATTTAAGTGGTTCCTTTAAATATATCTAGTGGCAGAGATATGCCTCAAATGATTACTTGATTTCTGCCACATCCACATATATCAAGATAAGGTGAGCTGCTGCCACGCACAGATAGTAAGAGAAAGGTTGTCATGATAACAGAGTATGCTGACGAAAAATGCTGCATCAAAAACTGATCTACCAAACTGTTATCACAGCCAAGTTGCAGATTCTTAAACTCTGTAGTTCCCCTCCTCATTGATAAATTTAAAAAAAGGTAACCAGAAGTTGGGATTTTCCTGAATAGTTCCGATTAGCCACACTGCTGGGCATCCATTGTGTGCATCATCTGTCTACTGTATAGTTTTCAAGAGCAGGCTTGGTGACATAGTTAAAGTGAGATTCTCTTATTTTTTTGTACACAATATTCTTACATTTCTGCGCATGCAATAAAGAGATTAAAGTTAATTTAGCATTCATTTTCTTAACTTTTGTTAGATTACAAGGGTAGTACCACAACATTTGTTGGCTAACTGAGAATTTGATTGCAAGCTTTCAAGACCCAAGTTGCTAGGTCCTTTCCTCAGGGATTAATGGGCCTAAAACAAAAGTCATAATTACAAAACACAGTTAACAGCTTTTAAAAAAAGGCAGAAAAGCACAGATAATTGAAGCATGTGCTCAGCAGTAAATTATCCAGTCTTACAAAGATCCAACAGATACATTTAGTTTGGTCAGAGCATCCCTGATCTCGCCACTCCCTGGTTAAAAGGACCTTAAAAGCCTTTGGCACATGAATGTGACAAATGTTTGCAGTTCAAAATAACTCCACTGGAGCAATCCAGTGCTTGTAAAATGATTATTAATTTGTAAGATTAGATCAGGAAAAAAATCACTATCTCTATTAAGGCCAGTGATGAAGATATTACATTGGCATCTTAATTTTTTTTTTTAAATCACTTATGCCTTTGTGTGCTGTTCCCTTCATACTTTAGATTTTTTTTAATTCACAATGTAAATACTATTTTCCGTGTATGGTCCTCAGTCCAAGTTCCTCAATGTTATTCCAGCCCCTCATATTAAAAAGGTGGATAATGTACTACTCTGGATCTTCATGAGGTATGACAATAGCAGAAAATAAAGGGTCCCATGTGGAAAATTGATGTGGGATACAAGAATGTATTTTATGTATTTTTCATTTCTTCAAACATATTGATTTTGCAATCTTCTTTTTGAATACTCCCTTTTTTTTTTTACAAGCAGCAACATGCAAGTTTAAGCAATCTGGCATAATTTGCTGGCTAAAGGTTACATAGCTGCATATCTTAAGGGAAGTGAATGAGGGATTCCTTTCCTCTCTGTAGCTTACAATTCATAAGATTTGGTGTGTTCTAATTCAGAACATACATCTTAGAGAGTCAGTTATTCCTTTCACTGTATGGCCAGGTTCATTATGTCATAGTTGCCAACCTTGGCCATGTTTCCAGGGACACATATTTGTTCCACATGCTGCAGAAAGACCATGCAAAGTGCAGCCTGGCAGTATGTAGGATGGATATACGCACAGACACAATCCAATTAACTAATCAGGGTAGAGATCTCAAAGGACCTACTATGATTAATTAATTGGATTGTGTCTGTGTGTATATGCATCCTACATACTGCCGTGCTGCACTTTGCATGCTCTGTCTGCAGCATGTGGAATACATATGTGTCCCTGGAAACATGGCCGATGTTGTCAACTATGATTATGTCTTACCTAGAAATGGCATCTTCCTTAACATACCACCAATATGTGTAGTGAAAGAACTGAAATACCCACTGGCCAATTCACGTTGTGTGACCATCAGTGGATTCTTGCTGGGTAGTTTTTAGTTCTGATCTTCTAATTACTGTATTTTGTATTTCTCCCCAATAATATGTGATAGTGATGGTGCACAAATAATAAAAAACAAAACTTATCTTTATCCACTTCCAGCAATGGAAGAGAATAGGACAAAGAACATAGTGCGGACTGTTTAAATAACCCCCAAATGTGGTGAGAAGCCCCCCTTGTTAGACCACTCACTTGTGTGGGAGCCTAAAATTCCATGCTCAAGGTAACAAGTAGAGATAAAATAAAGTATGCTGGATAGCACCCAGAAATCAATGGACTTCTAAAACTGGGCAGACAGTAACAAACAGAAAACAGCCAGGACATGCATGCAAACTATGTATCTCCAGATACTGGAGGCAGACAAACATTCCAACTTGGACAGAAGTTAGAAATCAGATTGATTTCCAGGCCAGGGCTGAAGGTTATTTTTATCGAACAGGTAACCCTGTAGACTGGGAAAAATATGAACGTATTTGGCTAAAGTGGGCGAGATTCTCTCTGAAGTGAGTGTTAGACCCCCCGTGGGCTGATAGTAGAAACCTATGACTGCTGGCGGAAGAGACAGGAGGCGCCCCCTAGAAATTATAAAACATAAATATAACCTAAAACGCCATTAAATATAAATATGATATAATACTACCCTTGTCATACCCCTCTGGCTCCCCCCAACCCAAGAAACTGAAAGTAGTCCTAGGACTTACGTGACCCCATAGATGTATACACCTGGCTGAATGAATGATGTATGACTGTGGTTTTGATTGTGGACAGTAGACTGTGGAATTGGATGGCATCTAGACTTGACACAACATACTACTCCCCAGGGAGCCGTTCTCGCTAACTTTCTCTTCTTTTGGACACTTACTCCCTAGTTTCCATTTATATTTCTCCCCTGTCCCTCTCTCCACCCTCGTTTTTTTCCCTTTCCTTACCGGAGGGGAGGGGCCTGGTAGGAGCGAGACGTGAAGAGATCATGTGGAAGATTGCCCTTGGGGACAAAAGATAATAGGACGGCCTAGGCTTTAACCTAGTATGATTGTTGTAACGCAGGGGTCCTCAAACTACGGCCCGCGGGCCACATGCGGCCCGCCGAGGACATTTATGTGGCCCGCGGGGGGTGCTGCCGGCACCCACCCCGTTTACTTTTTTTTTTCTTTCTGGCAGCCGCAAAGGATGCGGCTGCAGGAAGAAAAAAAAAGAAAAAAATTCACCGCGACCGGATGTGACGTTACGTCACATCCGGATCCAGTAACTGTTTCCCTCCTCCACAGGAGGACACCGCGCGAGACGTCCGGGGGCACAGCAGCTGGAGGTAAGTGATGGGGAAGCGGGGGAGGAGGGAGGGATAACGAGCACTATTCCTGGCCTCTGACTGGCATAATATTCCTGGGCATCTGAATGGCAAAATATTCCTGGGCTTCTGAATGGCATAATATTCCTGGGCATCTGACTGGCATCATATTCCTGGGCATCTGACTGGCATATTATTACTGGGCATCTGACTGGCATCATATTCCTGGGCATCTGACTGGCATCATATTCCTGGGCATCTGACTGGCATATTATTCCTGGGCATCTGACTGGCATAATATTCCTGGGCATCTGACTGGCATAATATTCCTGGGCATCTGAATGGCATCATATTCCTGGGCATCTGAATGGCATCATATTCCTGGGCATCTGAATGGCATAATATTCTCGGGCATCTGAATGGCATCATATTCCTGGGCATCTGAATGGCATCATATTCCTGGGCATCTGAATGGCATCATATTCCTGGGCATCTGAATGGTATAATATTCCTGGCCATCTGACTGGCATCATATTCCTGGGCATCTGAATGGCATCATATTCCTGGGCATCTGAATGGCATCATATTCCTGGGCATCTGACTGGCATCATATTCCTGGCCATCTGCATGGCATAATATTCCTGGCCATCTGACTGGCATCATATTCCTGGCCATCTGACTGGCATCATATTCCTGGGCATCTGAATGGCATCATATTCCTGGGCATCTGAATGGCATAATATTCCTGGGCATCTGACTGGCATCATATTCCTGGGCATCTGAATGGCATAATATTCCTGGGCATCTGACTGGCATCATATTCCTGGGCATCTGACTGGCATCATATTCCTGGGCATCTGAATGGCATCATATTCCTGGCCATCTGACTGGCATAATATTCCTGGCCATCTGACTGGCATCATATTCCTGGGCATCTGACTGGCATCATATTCCTGGGCATCTGACTAGCATCATATTCCTGGGCATCTGACTGGCATCATATTCCTGGGCATCTGACTGGCATCATATTCCTGGGCATCTGACTGGCATAATATTCCTGGGCATCTGACTGGCATATTATTCCTGGGCATCTGACTGGCATCATATTCCTGGGCATCTGACTAGCATCATATTCCTGGGCATCTGACTGGCATATTATTCCTGGGCATCTGACTGGCATCATATTCCTGGGCATCTGACTGGCATCATATTCCTGGGCATCTGACTGGCATCATATTCCTGGGCATCTGACTGGCATAATATTCCTGGGCATCTGACTGGCATATTATTCCTGGGCATCTGACTGGCATAATATTCCTGGGCATCTGAATGGCATAATATTCCTGGCCATCTGACTGGCATCATATTCCTGGCCATCTGAATGGCATCATATTCCTGGGCATCTGACTGGCATCATATTCCTGGGCATCTGACTGGCATAATATTCCTGGGCATCTGACTGGCATAATATTCTTGGGCTCTGACTGGCACACTATTCCCATTGAAATACTGGTAAGTTTGTTGATTTAACTTTACTTTAAATATTGTATTTGTTCTCGTTTTGTTCAAAATAAGATATATGCAGTGTGCATAGGAATTTCTTCATAGTTTTTATTTTTACTATAGTCCGGCCCTTCAACGGTCTGAGGGACAGTGAACTGGCCCCTTGTTTAAAAAGTTTGAGGACCCCTGTTGTAACGTGTAAGACCTACTGTATCAAACTTTGATTACTGTTTGTGTTGTAAATGTGAAGAGTTTTATATATGAAATTATTATTGTAGAATGGCTTGAAATTTATATTTTGATAAGGAAAAATTTAATAGAGAGATATATTTAGAAAACAGTCAGGACCATATTTTGAGAGCGCCACATTCACAATTTTATTTATCTGTATTTCTCCCCAAGTTTATAATTTTAGAGTTCGACCCTGGCTATAAATTCTGATTCCTGCTTGATACTGTGACTCAGCTTTGGGTCTAAATTCAGATTATTATTTCCCCAGCATTCTGTGCTGTGCACACCTTATTGGTAGGATTCTGTTATGAAGGTCCTGTATTCTTTTGTATTTCAAGCTAAACAGTTTTCTAGTAGATTTACCTAAAGTGTTTTAACTGCTGAGAGGCATCTGATTAGCATTAACCCTTTCAAAACCACACTCTGCTCGAAGATAGTTATTTATTGAATGCCATTGGCACATAGATAAAGCTGCAAAGCAAAACTGGTGAGCTTTTTTCATACATTTGCTAGGAATTTGGCTAGCTCAGCATATATTTGCCAGCTACAGTGAAGGTGAAACGTGCTGCAATGGAGCATAGAGAGTAACATCCTGTGTCAAACATACATTGTGACTCTGAAAACTCCTTAGTTTGGTTTCTAAAAGGGAAAATAGAGATGATGTATAGTAACAGACAAAGACATATTGATACTTTGGGGAGAATTCAGAGAAGGGCTGCTAAACTGGTTCATGGGTTGAAGGATAAAACTTACCAGGAGAGGTTACATCATCTTACCATGTATAGCTTGGAGGAAAGATGTAACAGGGGGGATATGATAGAAACATTTAAATACATAAAGGGAATCAACACAGTAAAGGAAGAGAGTATATTTAAAAGAAGAAAAACTACCACAACTAGAGGACAAAGTCTAAAGTTAGAGGGGCAACAATTTAAAAGTTAAATCAAGAAGTATTACTTTCCTGAGAGGTTAGTGGATGTATGGAATAGCCTTCCAGCGGAAGTGTTAGAGGTAAAAACAGTGAAGGAGTTTAAGCATGCGTGGGATAGGCACAAGGCTATCCTAGCTATAAGATAGGGAACTGGGGACTAATGAAAGAATTACTTTCCTGAGAGGTTAGTGGATGTATGGAATAGCCTTCCAGCAGAAGTGTTAGAGGTAAAAACAGTGAAGGAGTTTAAGCATGCGTGGGATAGGCACAAGGCTATCCTAGATATAAGATAGGGAACTGGGGACTAATGAAAGTATTTATTGGGCAGACTAGATGGGCCGAATGGTTCTTATCTGCCGACACATTCTATGTTTCTATGATATGGGTAATACTTTAAGATCAGTTGTTATTATATTTAATGCATTCCTGTGTCCACGTCAAGCCCACTGACTCATTCATCTTACAAATATATCTGTAGAACTTTAAAGCATTATAGCAAGTTTCCAGGGAAATGAGTAGAGAAGATGCTGAAATCTAGGACATGTTTGCAATTTATTAACAAGGTGACATCTGTGAAGTACGTGGGAGAAAATCTGTCATCTGCACACTCTGCCTGGCAAACCAGATGCAAATCAGTCCTTATAAAACAAGCCTCGTCCAATCACTGCGCAGTGATCTGCACACTAATAGATCCTCTGAATTTGATGGCTGTTTGTGTTTTTATTGTGTTTTCTTTCCTGCAAGAAATATGTATTTGCACCCACACCCACGCGCACAGAGTCTTCGCAACCATGACCCGAGCGGTTTGCCATGCACATAAAACCTGTCTGGATTTGAAACCAGAGTTTGTGTGTATTTTGTTTTGGCAAACTTACAGCATATTATATGTGCACACAATGAATTTTTCATTGTTTTCAGACTCTCTTAAGAGAAAGCTTTCTAATCCGAGACAATGCAGCACTGAAACTCATGTTCTAATGATGAATTACCATTGTATGTTTAACTGATTGGGCCATTGATCTTGATCCTTTTCATTTCAAGTTGCTTTTCCATACATGGACATAGCTAGGACAGACTATTATAATATTATCAGATTGTACTTTAAGGGACATTAAACATCAAACCACAAGTTTGCAATATACAAGCCTTCCCCTATTGCTTACCTTTTATCCTGTTCTAATGTGCTGGAACAAACAGCTTACCTAGAAATTCCCAGCATGTCCTGTGCTCCGTCTTGTATTACATCTTGTGTATGTCTCACTGTCTGCCTGCTCCCTCCCACTGCAGTGTCACACTTACTAGATGTTTATATGAGCATCAGCACACACGTGTTGGCATCACATCCTCCTAACTTTTCAGAATAGCATAGACATTCACATTATCATTCTCATTCCCATTCACCCATCTTACATGATGGACACATCACCTTCTCAGTGAAGCAGAAGTTTCACAAAATCATTTATCCCAAGTCTTTGTTTTTTGGGGATTTCTTTTGAATGATACTTTGAACAAAAAAGAAATGGCCTTATCCAGTCCTGTATTTTACATTTTACATTACTGCTTCAATCCTGTCCTGTTCTCCCTCTAGATTGTAAACTTGCCCCTCTAGATTGTAAGCTTGCGAGCAGGGCTCTCTAGCACACGTACCAGTCTTTTGTAGTTTGTATTTCCTTTCTATGCTCTGTATCTAGCGCTACGTAAATTGTTGGCGGTATATAAATAAATGGTATTGTATGTAATGTAATGTTATCATATGTGAAATATCCAATTTATTGAACAGCATCATCTTTCAGTGGTCTAATGTACCAACTGTAAAATCTCTCCAGTCCTCATGTTTGCATGTATTAAGAATTTCAGGTTAGGTTTAACCCACCTTTTCTGAGTAAGGTACTTGGATTGCTCCACAGTGCTCCGTCATAATAACCCTTCCCTTGCTGCTGGTACAGTACTAGTTAGAGCAAGCTCAGAGACGGGCTATACAAATACATGTGTAGTTGAAGTTTCTGTCTGTTTTGGTTCCAGCTGCAGCTACTAAGCAACAGGAAAGAATATACAGCCCTCAGCTGACTGTCCCAGAGATGCACATGATGCTGATATCTTGCTCAAACGGTATATATTGTGGGAGCAATCCTTAGCAGAAAACCTGCCAAAGGTAACGTTGTAAGTTAAGTATTAGAAGAAAGAAATGCGGCAAATAAACATGTACCGTATTTGCTCGATTATAAGACGACCCTGATTATAAGACGACCCCCCAAACTTTGGATATTCCTTTAGGAAAAAAACTAAAAGCCTGAATATAAGACTACCCTATAGGAAAAAAGTTAAACTTGTATATATTCACATGTAAATTGCTTTTTTAATAAAATATTATACTAAAAAAATGCATTTCTTGTGTTTATTTCCTTTTATGTGCCAATGCTGCCTCTCTCTTTCCCTTGCCCCCAGCTTTGTCTCACTCCCCCCTCGCCTGTCTCTCCCCCCCCACATGTTTCTCTCTGCCCCCCTCCCTTTGTTGCTCTGTCCCCCCTTCCTCTGTCTCTCCCCCCCTTCCTGCTCTGTCCCCTCTGTCTCTCTGCCCCCCTCCCTCCCTCCCCCTGTCTCTCTGCCACCCTCCCTTCCCCTTACCTCGATCCCTGGTGGCTAGTGGGGGCAGCCGGGGGATGTCTGCACGATACTTGCAGACATGCTGCACGACACGGCAGTCTATTATGACGGACAGCTGGTCCGTCATAATAGATTGCCGTGTCGGGCAGCATGGAGGATGTCTGCACGTATCGTGCAGACATCCCCCAGCTGCCCGATTTACCCTGGTGGCTAGGGGGGCAGCAGATGAGCGCAGACCTTCCCTGCTGCCGCCCGGCACGCTCGCCAGGACTTCTGTGACGAAAGCGGAAGTACCCGGCTTCTTCACAGAAGCCCCTGCTGTCAGAGAGGGGGATCCAGGTCCCCTGCAGCTCTGCTGGGGACCTGGATCCATGTCTTATAATCTGACCTCAATTTGAGGTCAGATTATAAGAAGACCTCGATTATAAGACCTCGTCTTATAATCGAGCAAATACGGTATTTATTTTTAAATTGTCAGCTTTAATATGCATTCATTTGTCCACTTTGTCAGACTGAAATGATTCTTTTTTTTATTTCTTTATTGTTTTGTCATAGAAAAGTACAAATATTGGGTGGTTAAATCTTACATCAGATACTTTATACACACACACAAAGAGAAGTAGCTCTTATGGTTCTTATAGTTATGTGGGGAAGATTACTATCTGTCTGAAATGAAGAAAAGGTTTTTTGTTGAGATGATGGCATGCAATTGGCTCTTAACAATTAAGGCCTCATCTGCATATTATTTCTGGCTATTGAATGACCAAAAATAATATAACAATAAAATAGCATATCTCTAGAATGATAAATATAGAGAGCAGAATGGGAACACTATCTATCTTATCCGTCTGTTCTGGATCACATAACAAGGAAGTACTTCTTTTCCATACAAGTCTTGCAGTATCCTACTCTGCAAAGCCATGACCTACATTATTTACAATTCCTAATCTGTTTTTTTTTTTTTCTTGACTAAATTAAAGAGTTTCTCATTCTTTCTGCAGCTGCTGGGAAATCCCAGCCGCCCCACTCCTGAATTTTCTGAGAATGTTTGTTGTCTATCTCTTAGTCCAGAAGTAGGTTTGTTTTTAGGAACAACATTTTCTATAATCCATTTTTTAAAATTATTTCTTAACCAGCTTTTTTCGTCCTTACTATATTATCTGATTGTCGTGCAAGAATAATAGAGGCAGCGTAATTTGAAGAATGTAGAAGATAATGTACAGAAAATAAATAAATAAATAAAACCAATAAACTATTAAATACACAGTAATAATTGATAAATCCATCTTTCACCGTTTTAAATCCTCAGCAATTTGGGAACATGATACTTGACGAGATGTCTGTGATTATTCTTTATTATTGATTTATAATGTACCTGACACTAAAAACTGATATGAGTTACAGAAGTGATGAGTGAATCATAATACAGTTCTTCATGCAACACAGTAGAATTAAAGGGACACTCCAGGCATCAAATGTACTTTAATGAACCCAAAAGCATAATTACTTTTTTTTTTATTTTTTTTTTAGAAACACATGAAAATTTCACCTACAGACCCTATAATTTGTTTGTCGAGTTAACTCTTCCTATTTGCTGTTGTCACCTAAAATCAATGTAGTACTAAGTGACTTGTGATATTAAAAGTAAGACTGAGATTGGCTAGAGAGATCCCAGCATTCCCGGAGAGACAGTGAATTATAATTCTGGCAGCAGGAGCATGAGTCCATCTCTGTAAGTATGTTTTTCTTGTGGGGGAAAAGGAGCGATATTTTTATATAATTGCTCATGTTATTGGAGGATAGATTCTGCAATGTTTGTAAATTTTAACTCTTTAAGTCACACAGAAGTGGAGATAACATTATCAGCTCCCAGGCACTAAAGGAGCTCATGTCGCCTCAGTTGTGACCAAACCTTCCTCTCGCTTCCTCTTACTCTAATTGCCTGGGAAAGTCAGCTAGCCATTTACAAAAGGAATAATTTACAGAGACGGGAGGCGGTGCTTGAGCAAACAGCAGTTGCATAATGGTAGTGTGATGACTATACTGTTCCTTTAAATGGCACCCAGGAAGCTAAATGATAAAAATACAACCATTTCTCAATAGATCTAAGCCATACTGATACAAAACTAAATCTGCTTTATTATGTGCCTTTTGAAGAATATACATATAAAACATAATAACCAGGGCCATCTTTAATGCCGGGCAAACAGGGTAGCTGCCCGGAGCCCACTTACAGCTGGGGGGCCCAAAGCAGTTGCCCCATGGGCCCCCTGCCCTTGCACGTCCACTGCCACCGCATATGACATCACATCATATGCGTTTGCTTTTTTTCCCTCCTCCGTGCAGGAGGGAAGACTGCACAGAGGAGACGACCGGGAGCAGGGGAGGAGGGTGGTAAATAACGAGCACTGTAACATTGACATATTAATAGGAAACCTAACTGTGGCAACTTAATCGGCAAATTGGCTGGGACATCTTAATGGCACAATATTACTGGCATCTAAATGGTACAATTATTACTGGCATCTGAATGACACAATAATACTGGCATATTATTTGCAGAATAATACGGGCATCTTAATGGGCAAATTGGCTGTGGCATATTAATGGCACAATAATACTGGCATCTTAATGGTCAAATTGGCTATGGCATCTTAATGATACAATAATATTGGCATCATAATGGGTAAATAGGCTGTGAAATCTTAATGGCATAATAATACTGGCATATTAATGGGCAAATTGGCTGTGGCATATTAGTGGGCAAATTATACTTTTGTAAGCAATGAGTAGTTTTATTGCAGTGTTGCATAGTAAGAAGGTATACATATTACAGGCATATGTACACATTTTGATACCATATATACCGTTTATACACTGCAATTATACACTTATTATACACATTTTATACACTGCAATAAAAGTACTCACTGCAAAAGTCCAATTTTCTGTGTGCTTATTTTTGTGGGTTTTTTTTGGTGGGGGATTTGCAAAGGATGGCCGTGATTGCATGCCAGGGAGAGGGGCAGGGTCCAGGGGGCCCAAGCAAATGCTTACCCAGGGGCCAATCAATATTAAAGATGGCCCTGATAATAACAATTACTCCCAAAATCCAGAGTTTAGGAAAAGCATGCAGTGCAAACCTGGCCCTGAAAGTCACATATTGATTTATCTGTATTTCTTGCTCTGCTGGGGAATCCTGATGGTCAACTTTGATAATCAAACTGACTATAATACAACAATATCACAAAGCCAATGACTTGGAGTCTTCAAATTGTCCATATATTAATCATTGCTTTGTGGGATTTCTTAAACATTGTACCGTGCTGACACCTTGATCTGTATACTTGTAACTTGTAACTTGTAACTAAAGGTGGTCACTGGTTGGATTTAGGTTTTTACACAGAAATTCTTATGTAATCAAGGTATGCACTGCCCTCTCTGACACCGTGTCCCATTTATTATTTGTGTAACATGCTTTGTATTGTACGCACGCGTGTGCAAATATAAACATTGTTTTCAGCTTTGCTTGTATAACAAGAAGCCCGAAGAAGAGACCAAACTAGTTTGCGAAGCTTGCATTGTAATGTGATTCATTAAAGGGTTTACCAATATAGACAAGGCAATAAAGGCAATATCCCTGAATTGGTCCGAATCGGCTGTTGGGACCATTCAGAAACCAAAGCATCAGACGCATTTGAATCAAAACATTTTTTTTGAAAACCTTAGTTTGCTAGTTGCCCCCACAGATGTATTTGCAGAAAAAGAAGATGTTTAGGAAGTTGCAATACAGAATGAAGACATAAACTTGTCTAGAGTCCCCATTGATAAGAAATTCTTATGAATGGGGACTCTAGTTTGGTTTATAGAAAGCCAATAGTATTACATGTATTCCATAAGCCGAAAGTCTATAAACCGAACAACATTTTGTTTATAGACTTTCGGTTTATAGAATACATGTAATGCTATTGCTATTCTATAAACAGAAAGTCTATGAACTGAATGTCGTTCGGTTTATAGACTTTCGGCTTATGGAATACATGTAATGCTACTGGCTTTCTATAAACCGAAATAGAGTCCCCATTCATAAGAATTTCTTATCAATGGGGACTCTATTTCGGTTTATAGAAAGCCAATAGCATTACATACAATGTAATCGCCGAACTCCAACACGGACATACAGTGAAATGTCCGTGTTCGGGGTGCAAAAACCGTAAAGTTCGGTACGAACCCGAACAGTGCGGTTCGAGTTCGCTCAACACGACTTATAACTATTCAGAGGCACATCAGTGCTACCTGAGTAGCTCAGAATTCAGTTTTATTCATGCCACCAATGTCATCCAAATATGTCCGGACTTCGGAGGCGATTATCAGTGCATGTTGGGTCAACCCTTTAATAAATACGTTTTTAAGGTTAATAGCTTTTTATGCTATTGAAGACCTAATAAAAGGTTTATATGTCAAAGAAATCAATCTAAAAGTTTGTCTAGGGAATTTTAGTCCTGCTGTAGATTATACACCAATTGTAGTAGAGATATGAACATAGGAATTTCGTAGAATCTTGGGGGTTTCCATATGTTACCAGCGTGCGTCAGTGTAGTACGCCAACATCCAACAGACGACAAGAGTTAACCCTAGGTGTGCTGGACCTTTACATCCTGTCAACCCAAGTATGAAGAAACAGGTGGTATAATGCACCTGAAAAGTGGTGTAGGCACTATTACCTCACATAAGTGATAAGAGCTTAAAAGAAAAGATCGGGCAGTCGCCTTTACACTTAAATCCCCTGGTTTGTTTATTTTTTTTATGTCCTAATACTTTTAGCTGCGGGACCCTTAAATATAAAGGTGTACTTACACTAAAAAAATTGCATTTTTTTTCCACTCTAAGCATCAAGAATATGCAGTTTGGTAACAAATGCATTCACTCAGAGGTACACACGCTGTTAATACCTTCACTTGCTAGTTAAGCAGCATGGAAGTCTGGGGAGAAAAAGATCTGGTAACTTATGGTGTATATCTCTAAAGTGCCTCAGAAATAATGGAATATAAATGACAACTTTATTTAGTTGATCTCTTCATATTCATTTCATTTTTAGGACTTGACATTTCCTCTAAAAGGTTAATAATTTAAAATGCCTCGGGGTCAGTTTCATTTAGCAAAAGTTTGGTTGCTATGGTAACAGTCTTGCAATCCCGCCTGTAAACGTTTTGCAACAGGGCAGCAGTCACATGGCATGCCAAAGAGACAGTCACTCCAAAAAAATCATTTTAATAACCCACATTCCATAAACTGTTATTAGCTACAATTTGGCCTGCAGTCTACATATATCACGTCTTCCTGCTGGATGGAGCTTTTTTTTCACTTCTTTTTTTCTCTCATATAAATTGACGTAATAAATAAATCCTATGACTGGAAGGAAATATTTACGCTAAAAATTAGCCGGCTTAACACATAGCTCCTTTTTCCTACTAGATTGTTTAAATATCTTCACAGATGTATATTTAAAATTCCACATAGCTGTTAAGCTGATTACATAACACCAAGAGGAGAAGTAATTCTCCCTGTTTATTTATTATTGTTCTCTTGGTTACCCTATGAAGTCAAAATTTATAACCCTTCGTGCACCAAAGGAGTCTGTTTCTCTGTGTTGTGGTAATTAAAAAGTGGCGCTACATCATGAGTTTAATCTGGAAATATTACATAGTTGGCAATTTGGCCATTTTTACAGGGACACATATGTGTTACACATGCTGCAGAAAGAGCATGAAAAGTTCATAATGGTTCAGTATGCTCTTGTGTGTGTATGTTGTTAATTATCGGCTTATGCTAAGGGTAGTACAACTAAGTAACTTCGTAGGGATTATGCAGAGTGATTGTTAGATTTGACTCTCAATGAAGGGGCTTGTATTAGCTTAGTTGTGCTGCATGATGATATATTTGTTTTGTTGTATGTTTTATATTTTGTATATGATTGATATTTAATTAAAACAATGGCAGTTTGTACGTTGCATATACACAAAAACACAATCCAATTAATTAATGCTGGTAGGTTTTATGAGATAATGAACTGCAATCTGTCTGTGGGTATATACATCCTAAATCCTGCCCCTTGCATAATCTTTTTGCAGCATGTGGAACACATAGGGGGCTGTTCACTAGAAGGTGGATTGCAGGGGACACGAGGCAAGCTGAACTTTCAGCTCACCTATTTATCTAAACATGCTGAACAACAAACCTGGTGGCAGGGCCGGCCTTAGGGGTGTGCGACCTGTGCGAGTGCACAGGGCGCAACACCACAGGGGGCGCCCTCCCGCCCAAAGAAAAAAAAAAAAAGCCGGTAGAGGCACTGGATGGGGGAGATCAAAAGATCCCCCCTCACCAGCCCTCTGCTCGGCATGCTCTTCTAGATCCAGGGAGGGGGCGGAGCTAACCGGCTGAGCGGTGTAGCTCCGCCCCCACCCTGTGAAGCAGAGCAGCGTCTGCTTCACGGGGAGCCCTGGGCAGCAAGAGATAGTGCTGCTCGGCTCCCCATGCCTGCATTAAGCATGGGGAACCGAGCAGCACTTTCTCTTGCTGACCTGGGCTCCCAGTGAAGCAGGCGCTGCTCTGCTTCACAGGGTGGGGGCGGAGCTACACCGCTCAGCCGGTTAGCTCCGTCCCCTCCCTGATACACATTTGAAGGCAAAGGGAGGGGTGGGAGAGAGAGACAGGGACAGAGGGAGAGACAGAACAGCTGGAGGGGGGAGAGACAGAACAGCTGGAGGGGGGAGAGAGAGATACAGAACAGGGGGAGAGAGAGATACAGAACAGGGGGGGTAGAGATAAAAAACAGAGGGAGGGAGAGAGAGACAGAACAGGGGGAAGGGGGAGAGAGAGAGACAGACAGAACAGGGGGGGAGAGACAGAACAGGGGGGAGAGAGAGACAGACAGGGGGAGGGAGGAAGAGAAAGACAGAACAGGGGGAATGGGGAGAGAGAGAGACAGAATAGGGGGGGAGCGAGAGACAGAACAGGGGGGAGAGAGACAGAACAGGGGGAGACAGAAGGGGGGGGACAGAAAAGAGGAAGGGGAGGAGAGAGACAGAACAGAGGGAGAGAGAGAACAGGTATGGGGGAGTTAGAGAGAGACAGACAGGGCAATGAAGAGGAAAGGGACAAACATGGGAAGGGAGAGAGATACATACATGGGGGGGCGCCATGGGGGAATCCCGCACAGGGCGCCGGAACACTTAAGACCGGCCCTGCCTAGTGGGATTGTATAGTGGGGGGAACTCAACAGGTTTGCAATGATCATTTCACCTGCAACTCGCCGTATAGTGAATAGCTCCCACAGGGTGGCCATTTTTTTACAGTCCACATACATTTTGCATGCTACTTTGCAGTGTGTAAACGTCCTATGTAACCCAAAGAAAGTAAGTTAACTAATCAAGATGGGGATCACACACAACCATGTTTATTAGTTAATTTATCTCCTTCTGGTCACATGTAACTTTTACATGGCAGCATGTAACACGTATATGGGGCATTAGAAAATGGCAGAGGTGACTATCCTAAATGTGCAGAGGGAAATGTAATTACTCCATGCGGTTCCTGATCTCCCTGATTAGTAAATCGGTTCCCACTGATATGAAAAGAAGGTAAAGGTTATTTGTGTTCTGGAAAAAGGACGAATGTAATAACCGGACCTACAATTGTTACCATGTACCAAAGTATTGTCAGTGGATGCTTAGTAAAATATCTGAATAGACAGCGCTATATAGAATTGTATACAGTGAAAAAAAATTCATATTAAATATGTAATGTGCAATAAAGACAAACCACTCCTTTAATCAATAGATAGTTGTATAAAAATACATTTAATAGGTAATTAAATAAAACATATAAATGAATAGTATTGCACAATTACACAAGTACACGGACCAAATACAGCACATAAAATATATAATACATAAATTAGACCACTTGAATCATTGTGGTCCCAAACACAATAAAAGCATCTGAAAATCAGTGTTAGAAAAACGGGATTATAAGTAGATAATACACACCTTATAAGTTTCCCCGAGAGTGTGCTGAGCCTGGCCAGGTCTTTCAAAACTGGACTCCAAGAATAGGGACGCGTTTCGACTACTTCCTCAGCCTAGCCCTAGATGATGGCGTCCAACACCTCATCGTCAGTGGATGCTTGCAGATCATAAAATGGTCCATGTCACCAATCAAAGGGAATATAAGATTCTTATTTGTTGTCTTTCAAAAAGTTATGTGTATGCCTTTAAATCACAGGCAAAGACAAACATAAATGATTACAAATTCAATAATAATTGCATCCAAAATGATAATACAAAAATTGTTCAACCTTTTATTCACAATAATATTGTAAGTCAGTTGTATCCAACTCCCCAAAAACTAATCCAGACTCTTGCTAATAAATCATGAGTGATCATTATGTTAATGAACAAATAGACTTTTGAAAATGTCTTTTACTCCCCCCTGTGAGTTCATGATCCAGTTGCACTGTAGTGTAATCACCATGCTAATGAGCTGCACTCCTTGCTTTATTACCTCTGCAAAATGTAACGAATTTCGCCTGTTGCTAGGACTGTGCACCTAGCAGCCAAAGGTCTCGTTTACAAGAGCTGAAAAATGAGAAGCGCCTTTAATAAATATGGCTTCCTTTTATCCCTATGGCTCCTTTTTCCACCCTATTCTCTTCCTGTCATGAATCATTGACTATACAGGTTTTCTTCTTGATTGTTTATTTCTTCTTTATCATTTACCTTTATACATTTTTACACTTTTATTTAAAAAAAGGAGAATATTCATATTTCTTTTACAAACTTTTTTTTACAGTACCATCTATAATCATCAAAACGATACAACATAAATATGATTTGAAACACATGTTTAAAAACTCCTGCACTGCATTATGTATAATGGCGATTGTGCCTTTTTTATAACTCCCGACACTTGCAGCGTGGGAGAGAGACCTAAGCCAAACCGGTTTGGCCGAGATTCCCCGACACAAGTCAATTTTCAGCGCCTGATTTTTATATACATATGATGCCCCAGCTGAACCAATATCTATGCATTTATACATTGGCGCATATGCCGATTGCGCCAGTATTTGACTCAATCTGCATGTGCACTGTGTTTATATATGACCCCCATTATATTTAAATAATGGTTCTCTAGCAAAGAACTAAAATACACTCTTTGGCACCAATCATCGACAGTGGGAACACTATCAATAACTTCACACTAACTTATTATTTCTCTAGTTGGTTCAGAATAATGGGATAACTAACCATTGGAATGAAAGCTAGTGTGGAATACAATTCCTATGAAGTTGGCTGAGCATCACAGGAATGGTATTTCACAATAGCTCCTATACCACAGGCAGGGATCTTCCACTCCAGATAATGTGGACTCCAGTTTCCATACAAGTGAAAAAAAAATATTTTATGCCCCCTCCCATTGCTTACCCTCTGGGAGGGTGTCATCACTCATCCCTGGTGGTCCAGTCGGTGATATGCAGGTATATGCATCACCCATTTGCACAGACCTCTTTCGCTGCAGCCAGACATCTCTCACTGAGATAAAGCATCACGTGACAGCCGGTGTTCTGACTCACGGGATATGCAATGGCACATGCTAGCAAGGCGGGAAATGTGTGCAAACTGCAAAACTAACAAACCTCTCTCTCACAAGTAAGGGATCTTGTTCTGGCGAGAGCTTCCCAACAAGCAACCAGGTAGGTATGGTAAGTGGCCCTGGCCCCTTACAGAAGTACTGCCTGTACCTCCCTGATGGTCTAGCACAGATACTATATTAACATTACTTATGTTGCATAGACATGTGCTTGTTGTTAATCTGTTGTATAAAGAATGTCAAATAAATCCATCTGTTTCAATTAACTGTCTTTGTTTTCTTTATTTCCACAATCATTTTTGTTACATTTTCTCCATTATCACAAACTTGAAATATATTGCATTCATGTTGGTCAGACTACTGAATCCTGATCTTTGACACTGAAATATATTGCTCTGTGTGATTGCCACTGGCCAGAGAAAAACACACTAAATCTTTATTTTAACTCAGAATGAGTGATGTCATTTCGAAATGAAATAAGATGAGAATCTCCAGCTCGAAACTTGGATGACTTTAAAGAAAATGTAACAATGTGCAGATGTACAAATAGTAGACAGAAAAGTTATCTAGGGTAAAATAACATCTGAATTTGGCAGACTGTGGTAGTTAAATTCATGTCCCCCAGACACTTGAATCTTACCATGTGATTGATATATTTTTAGAAAGTTTGTGAAATTCGTACTGTTTCACGAGCCAGGATAACTGAGAAATACCGGACATTTAACAATCTCATGTCGACCTGTCTGTAGATTTGCTATATATTTTAACCTGCCCGGTGCCAGAACAAATTATACAGTTAATTAATTTAAGGTGCAAGTGGGACTTTCATTTGAAACCATCCTATGCATTCATATATAGTAATATAGATGCCAACATAGACCACTGCTTCCAGGGACACATATGTGATTCATCATGAAATTGTTAATTATGATAGGTCCTATAAGATCTCCACCCCGATGAATGGATTTGATTGTCTGTGCGTATAGATGCATCCTACATACTACATACAAGTTGCACTTTGCAAATTCTCTCTGCAGCATGTGAAATTATTGTCACTGGAAACATGGCCAGCAAGTATATAAATTAAACAATTAATTGTTTTGTCTTTCATTTTAGACTTTCACTTTATATACATATAATTATATCACACTGCTCATTATACCCCAATTGCTCTTCAGGTTGCTGTCAGTCTTTGGTATGTTCCATAATGACAAACCTTATTACTGCTGGCTTTAATGTAGGTTTTATCTGTGCATATCCCACAGCCCCCAATAAGATATGCACATCTTCCAATCTCCACTAGGCTAGCAGCCCATCTGTGTTTTCCCTCAATGCCAACACCTAGTTTAAAAACGTCTCTGATTATCTTCTCCTCCAGCATCCCCCCAAGCATGAGGTGCTGCCCATACTTACTGTAGTGTCTGTGGCCAATAGCACAGTTGTAGTAGTTTTCCCAAACCCCCCCTTGCTTAGCCATTCATGTATCTCCCTAATCTCTCTTGGGCTCCCTGGTTTTTCATGTGACACTGGTAATATTTTTAGAAAATATTACCTTGGTGTAGTGTGCCATAAGCATTCATCCCAGGACCCTAAAATTAGTTTGTCCACTATCTGATATTAACTGTTTCATCAATTTCAAACTGTCCTGTACAGTTATTTGTCCACTCAATCTGCTTTGAGCGCTGAAGAGATAGATAACAGTTCAGCAGAGTCCTGGCACCAATTTACCCTATCTACCTTCCTATAACTCCAGCACTTGTCTATCCTTTTTAACTTTGTGGTCCGCATGTGAATTGGAGCGACTGCTCACACGGCTGCTTGGAGACCTAGCCTGCTCGAGCAACACAAGATCTGTTCTCCTCAGCATCTTTCCACAAATTGACCCAACATGTTGACCTAACACCAGGGCTTGTATTATATTGGTAGACTCTAGGAGGTAACCAGACCTATTGTGGAGCCATGAAAAGAGATTCTCCTTCTCATAGGAAGACCAGACTCCAATTTGCTGGCACAAATGTAATGTTCAGGAGCATTCCATCAACATAAATGAGCGTTCTCGAATACTGTTGAGTTAACTGAGTAAACGTAGCACATACAAAGGAAAAATCAGCACACCTCAGCCATGGATGATCCAGTGAAATTATTTATTGGAAGACCAACATATTAACAAACAAGTTATAAGTTATGGATAAGCATTGTTGAACACGAAACGCGTAAAGTGTATTTTCCTCACTTTATTTATTAATATGTCGGTCTTCCAATAAATTATTTCGAAGTTATTTTTAGGGACTTTTTTGGGATTATTTGTTAGAAGCCAGCAGTAAGGAGTTTAGGAGCCATGGCTGCCAGGCTGCTAGGATTTGTCAAGCCCTGTCTGACACCGTGTAAAAAAGACTGTATCGTCTAAATCTAGCTTATATTATGAATGTAGATAAAAAAAATATTGAACATGTCCTATATATTGTGCTAGCAGAATTGCAACCAAATTCCTGTTTATGACATCACCTGCGTAAATTACACATTTCCAATTGAAAACCAGTTCATTTGCATCAGGCCACAGGTGATGTCACTGACAAGAGACTCTACACACACAATTAACACTATTTTTTCTCCTAATTTAGGCATTTGCTTGCCGTTTTGCTAACACAATGTAAAGATCATTTTCAATCATTTTGTATTCTCTACATGCAAAACAATGTTTAGGTGCTACAGTCCCTTCAAGATAACCACATCATACACTACGCACATCTTGAGGACTGATTTAAAGCTGGAGAGAAACAAATACATCTACTTAATAGAATCAGCAATCGGTGGAATCTGAACCAAGTTAGCCAACATGCAAATAGCTATTTATTTCCCATACATAGAAATGATGCTTCATGAAACCCAGCATAGCATATCTAATAAAGGCTCTTTGTATCCTCCCTCTAGCTTGTAATGCTTCATGCAGAGCCATAAAGCATCTTTAACTCCCCATAATATCCTAGAGCCATATCCATTCAAGGACACATGTTGTCAATAAACCATTACATTAAACGTCCTTAATGGGACAAAAGGGGTGTAGACACCGATTACGTGGGAGTAGCTTACACTGTTCTTAACTATAAAACATACCTGCATGGGGACGTATGTCTGAGCTAAAGTGAGCCAAACCCTTATTATAGTTGAGAAAACGTGTGTTTAGAAAATCCATTGAAAGTCCCAAAATTGAAAAACAAAACAAAAAAACAGCCCCCTCTTTAAAAAAAATACTTGTGCAAAGAATGCTATACTGGAATGCTCATCTTATTGAAGATTTTACAAGTCTACTATATTCTCTATATAGGAAATGAGTCTCTATATAGGAAATGAGAGATATCCAGCAATCGTCACTTAGCACTGAGAGAATTAAAATAATTAGTCTCTTATAAAAATAGGACTATTAACCTGAATAGATCTTACTATAACCTCATATACTCTCTGCATCAATGCATACAGCTGTATGATCGGCCATTTTTTTCAGGCACAAATATAAGTTTTAAATGCTTTCCTGCAGCATGTATAATTAACTTGTGTTCAGAGGGAAATCAATGAATCCAGGTAGTTTTTATGGGAATTCTGGAGGGGAGCATGTATAATACATGTTCAGTCAAACAGTGGCTGATCTGACAAACAAAGCTGTATACCTGTCATCGTCTACTTCTACACAATTCTCCCACAAGTTGCAAATGTGTAATAAAAAATAATAATGAATGTTACACATTTATTAGTTTATCTTTATCATATAGGCAATAGTTTTACAAGTTGTAAGAACTTGTTATAATAACTCCTCGGGAGGTTAAAGTGGTTTTGTGGTTTCTTTAGTTAACCAGTAGATTCATTAGATTTCCTGTGGTTTTGAATGAAGAAGAAGAAAAAATACAAGTGTAAGTCAAATCCCCACTTCCACTTTCTCTGTACTTTTAAGTCTGAGAAATGAACAGAATGCAGATAAAGTGAACCTATTATGAAGAGTGCAAGAGTTCCTGCTCAATATGTAAGATGGGTTCTTATACGGTATATCTTCTGTTATATGTTTGCAACTAACTTTTATATTAAAGGACAACTGTTGCCAAAAAAGTTCTGTTTAAATGAAAGATTTTGAATAGAAATGTTTCACTGAAAGAATACATGTGGAGTACTGAACCCTCTTTACTCTGTATAGCTCTATCAGAGAGAGGACAAAGACAATCTTGAAAGGAGTAATCCTCAGGAATGTATTTAATGCTGCTTAGGATTGGGGTCAAAAAGTAAAAAGTTGGAATGTTTTATTTTTTTCCATTTTATGATTTGTTTTGTAATAAATTACATGATGTAAGGAAATTAAGGGTATCTAAAGAAAACCCTGCAAATGGTGATAAAAACAGTATATAATGTGAGGGTACACTAAACTAAATTAATTCAAATTTCAGCTCAACACATACACCGCAGAAAGGTTAAAAGCCAGCAAAAACAAAAATGTAAGAGCCAGACAACAGCACATACACACAGAGACAGTCATATACACACAGTCACGCAGGCATACACACAGACATTCAAAAATACACAGAGACAGTGCCAGTCACAAAGACAGTCAGATACACACAAACTAGCATTTTTTAAATTTTTTTTAAAGAAAGAAAATTACATATTTCAGTGATCCCCACCATACTGCTGCTTTACCTCATTGCAGGGAAGGGGGTCAATTTTGCTCCAGACTGGTCTGTGCTTCTCCCACAGGCTCGCACAACCACGTAGCAAAAAAATATGCGAGGATGCTGAGACTCAAAATGCATCCCAATGTGTCTGTGTGAGGCCGTCGGGAACATAAAGGTAAGAGAAAGGCTGAAAGCAGCAGCCAGATCACAGACTTCCCGTGATATAAGAATGCATTCTTCTTGTATTTTCTAAATCTGAACTGCATACATTTAAATTAATGAATGATAACTGCCAATGTGAACAGTCCCAGGCCATGTTCAGTATTAAGTCTATGTAAATGTGTAGGATTACCTGAACATCACATGCAAGGACATAACTACATTCTAGAGGGCGACCCCTGCGACCACCTGCTTACTGTCCCATCAATTCTGGGGGCTGCAGGCAAAC
This sequence comes from Pelodytes ibericus, assembly GCA_036172795.1. Lineage (NCBI taxonomy): Eukaryota > Metazoa > Chordata > Amphibia > Anura > Pelodytidae > Pelodytes > Pelodytes ibericus. The sequence goes on from CM069864.1 coordinate 26,729,811, forward strand.
CATAGCCTTGGTATACAATAAAGAGATCATTCGAGTGGATGATCTCTTCTCAGCTCTCCCTGTGCTCTGTACAGATGGCTAACAGTGCCTTGGAATGTACATTACTTCCTGCACACTGCATCAAGCAATCAGGTAGATGGGATCACCAGAGTTCAGGGATGGGCAACGTGTCCATACAAGGACACCAGTGTCCACGGCAAGGTCTGCAAAGGCCAACAGAACATCATTCAATTGTCCTTTACAAACCCCAGTAAATGTCCACCCTGGCCAATGTTGATGCCCAACCCCTGCCGGAGCTGCAGCCAGGCAAGGGACTTATGGGGGACTGACACAATGGCAGTGTAATGCTGGCACTGGAAAATGATGTGGGTACAGAGGGAGCACTATGATAAGTGACATGGGGTAAAAACTGGGAATAGTGGAAAGTGTGGGGTATGTGTCGGTGGTGGTTTCATGCACTATGTGTAGCATGGTAGGAACTGTGGCAAATTTTCACACGGGGCCCAGTGGTTTCTAGTTATGCTCCAATTCACATGATTTTTCCACTTCTGTTCATCTGACCTTTTCTGTTACTTCGAAGGTATTTGTAGTATACCTACACAGACTCCGGCACTGTAGAGCTAATCTCATTCCCTATCTTTTGTTTTTCCCAATTTATTGTGATTAACCCTTTTCCCAATCTGTTTAGGAAATTAACTGCCTTTTTTTCCTTTTCCCAAGAAACATAGTCCCTCTACTTTCTGCATGTCCATGCCTGTCTCAGAAGCTGCAATACCAGTTTGGTGAAAAAATAAATATACATTTAAATAAACATTCTCACATGCTTTTTTCCATAACTAGAGGCCATGTGGAAATGCTGGTTTAGATATTCACACATAAAATCATGAGAGATTATTTGTGTTCATGTATCAGTCATTGCCGTTTAACCTCTACGTAAAATACATAGTTGCACTGGGTAAAATCAAGACTGCAGTCTATATTTTACTGACTACAGACCAAGAGTATACTTTTTCATAAGCAGCTTTGTATAATACACTGATGTGGTCTCCATAACTCTTACATGGACGAACAAACATAGTTAACCGTGGACCCTTTCAGATAGGAACATAGAATGTGTAGGCAGATAAGAACCATTTCGGCCCAAACTACGCCAAGCAGAACGCTTGATTACTATACATATATATATGGCAGTAAAGATTTCCATTGCTCGTAACTGGAAGAAGCAGGGTGAAATCAACTGGACAGTAGTTACCTCTCAAATTTTGTTCCAAGCCCAAATGGAAAAAGAGATTAGTTGGGCCCTACATAGTATGAGAAAGCAAAAAATCTGGGAAGCATGGGAAAGAGAGTTAGGCATTTCTACATGAGTCTCTGAAACGCGTTTACATATCCTGGCCTACAATACAGATGGGTATAGTAGTAGACTTCCTCCCCTCCCCCCACCCTGACTGGTAGGCGGAAAACATAAAAGATGGGGCAATTTTTTTTTAAGAAGAAGGAGAAGGGATAAAGGTCCTTCCAACACCTATATTGCCCAAGAAGGGTTCTGTAGCATATTGTTTTGTGTGTCTCTGTGTGAGTGATATGTATTGTCTTTCTGTATTTAAAAAAAAAAAAAGGAGAAGGAAAGAAGATAAATAAAAGAAGGATAAGAGAGATAAGGAACAGAGAAAGAGGGGATAAAGAGTTAAGATAAAATATAATATAGAAAGGGAAAACACAAGGATGAATTGAAGGCATAATGATGTGAGACTCAATAAATTTAAAATACTATGCCCCAATATCTGAGTGTTATAAAAAAAAAAAAAAAAAAAAAAAAGAACCATTTCGGCCCATCTAATTTGCCCAAGATGCTACTGAGCTGCTTCCCCAGCCAATAGCCATGTCATGGAATGCCAAAATCCTAGTTACTGTTTCTATACTATTCCCTCCATCTACAGGACTCTTATCACATGTAGGGTTCATAGATGATGCTGTCAAAGCACATCTTTATTTACTTCTATAGCTCTTGAGGGTCTATGCAATAAAGAGAGAATTGCAGGGAATTTCAAACTTTAGGCCAAAATAGCCAAGGTGGAAACATTTTCCAATGCTGCTGAATGGGAGAGTTTTTCCAACTCAGCTACTTTGGCCTTAAATTTGAAGTTGCTGTTTCAACTCCTGCAATTGTCTCTTTATTGAGCAGAACCTTTGATGTTTTTACAGTAAAAACTTTTCACTTGATTAAGTCAAACTAGTAAAATGTTTTTCTTAGAAATGATGCAAGCGGACTGACCACACCATACAGCCTCAAAGCACCATGTCAAGGAACTATAATTACTTGTGAAACGTAATTTTTTTCTTTATACATTTGCTTGTAATTCTTACAGCACCACAGGTTATAAATCAGTATTGTATCAGCAGGAGTGGGAACCAACATTGTATCAGCAGAGGTAGGTACCAGCATTGTATCTGCAGGGGTAGGCACCAGATTTCTATCAGTATGGGCAAGCACCAACATTGTATCAGCAGGATTGGATACCATCATTGTATCAACAGGGTTAGGCACCAGATTTCAATCGGAAGAGGTAGGCACCAGCATTGTATCAGCAGGAGTGGGTACCAACATTGTATCAGCAGGAGTAGGCACCAGCATTGTATCAGCAGGGGTACGCACCATCATTGTATCAGCAGAGGTAGGCACCAGCATTGTATCAGCAGGGGTAGTCACCAGCATTGTATCAGCAGGGGTAGGCACCAGCATTGTATCAGCAGGGGTAGAAAGCAGCATTGTATCAGCAGGGGTAGGTACAAGCATTGTATCAGCAAGGGAGGACACCATCATTGTATCAGCAGGGGTAGGCACCAGCATTGTATCATCAGGGGTAGACACTAATATAGTATCAGCAGGGGTATAAAGCAGCATGGTATCATCAGGGGTAGGCACCAGCATTGCATTAGCAGGGACAGGCACCAGCATTGTATCAGCAGGGGCGGGCAGCAACATTGTATCAGCAGGAGTGTGTACCAACATTGTATCAATAGGGGTAGGCACCAGCATTGTATCAGTAGGGGCGGGCAGCAACATTGTATCAGCAGGGGTATGCACCAGAATTGTACCAGCAGGAGTGGGTACCAACATTATATCAGCAGGGGTAGGCACCAGCATTGTACCAGCAGGGGTAGGCACCAGCATTCAATCAGCAGGGGTAGGCACCAGCATTATACCAGCAAAGGTAGGCACCTGCATTCTAACAGCAGGGGTAGACAACAGCATTGTTCATGGTAGACTTTTACTGGATTTTGTGACACTTTAATGGACCATCACATACCTTGCCACAAACACTGCTGTCCTTGTACAGACACTTTGGTTATCCCTGCTTGTACCGTGGAAAACTGTGCGATTCATCAATAAAGTCTCTTGTAGGATGGGGTGTGTGATTAAAAGCTGCTGGTCTGGTTGGGACCACCGTCCTGGTCAGAGCTGCACCTCTCAAACCTCTGTTGTTTTCCCAGTAGTAAACATTATTTAGATAAGATATTTTTAACGGAGTGGGAAAAAAATCTTCAAAAATCTCTCATTCTGTCTTGAGTACTATTTCCATTATACTCCATTAATGACTCAGCATCCGTATAACATAGAAAACACTGTTTACAGATCACCTGATGAAGCACAAGGCAGGGCGAAACATCATGCGACGTCAAATTATCCTTACAAACTTTGGAAATACCTCTTGACAAGCATTTATCAGTGGACATTCTTGCAAGTGTTCACCACAGCACTATGTAAGCCTTTTTAATTTTAATTTAGTGTTTGGTTTTCCCCTATATGTCTCAGTGATATCCCTTGGTATTATGGCATAGACAAGCATAATCTAGAAACTGTCTACATTTGGATCCCAATAATCCTGGTATTGAAAATAAGCTGAGCACATACACTGATGCTTTGGGCAATGTTCTGCTGGAAACCTTGGGTGCTTGCCATTCATGTGGATGTTACTTTGACATGTACCACCTACCTAAGCATTGATGCAGACCATGTACATCCTTTGTGGAAACAGTATTCTCTGATGGCATTGGCTTCTTTAAGCAGGATAATGTGCCCTGCCACAAAGAAAAAATGGTTCAGGAATGGTTTGAGGAACACAACAATGAGTTCAAGGTTTTGACTTGGCCTCCAAATTCCCCAGCTCTTAATCCAATCGAGCATCTGTGAGATGTGCTGGACAAATAAGTCCAATCCATGGGGCCCACTTCGTAACTTACAGGATGTGCTTCTAACATCTTGTTGCCAGATACCACAGCACACCTTCAGAGGTCTATGCCTCAATGGGTCAGGGCTGTTTTGGCATCAAAAGGGACTTACACAATATTGGGCATGTGGTCATAATGCTATGGCTGATCGGTGTATATTGAGCAGTAATCCATCTGCTCTAAGCCAAATAAGTGTGACTCTAACAAAGGTGTGGGCACGAGTGGATAAACAGTGTACCATATTCTATCCATTTTATCTTTTTTAATGCAACTCACATAAGATTTGAAGGAGTATATAAGACCTACCAGTGGTGGAGTCCTGTTCCCTTAGAGTCTCATACTCCATTAAAATGTAAGAATACTTTATATGTTATACAGATCACTGGCGGAAAAGTTTATGAAAAACTAGTTTTTTGTTTTTTGTTTATAGTGCTCCAATTTTGTGAATGGAAAACACCATGGTAACAACACCAGAACATTACTAAAATAGGCTCATAGAAATATAGCCCTTGATTTGTGCAATACACTATATGTTCTGATACAATATAGTATGTAAGCACCGTTTTGTGTAAATGTAGTTGTATTGCATCTCTCCAAAGTGTCCTATTATTTTTTTTTAATTAGTATTAGCATACATGTTGCCTGTCTGTGTAATGAATATACTAACCATCAGTTATTGACTAAGTCAAGCTGCCCAGATATAATGAGATAAATACAGCGACTGCAATACTCCTATTTGACTCCTATATTCAGGACTGCACTAATGGGGGTAATGGTGGCATGTAATGGGGGTGATGGGGCATGTAATGGGGGTAATGGTGGCATGTAATGGGGGTGATGGAGCATGTAATTGGGGTGATTGAAGCATGTAATGGGGTGATGGGAAGTGTAATTGGGGTAATGGAGGCATGTGATGGGGTCATGTAATGGGGTGATGTGTATTATGGGGCATGTCGTGCGTGTGCAGTGTGGGTAGGGGGTGGCCAGATTTTGTCTGCCTAGGGCAGCACAAGACCAAGATACACCACTGCAGATAAGGCATGGTTGCAGGAAATGAACAGATGCATTTGTACACTCGGACTTCCAGTAAGGACCATAGGAGTAGAAACATTTTAGAAGTCTTTAAAAGCTTTGCTTAGAGTAAACTGATATTCTCAGATATGCATATGTTACAGTACCAGCAAGTTGAAAATGATCCAAGTTATTAACTATCCCAAGTGAAACATTAACTGAGATGCCATTGCAAACAGTAGGAATGTGGATTTTATTCCAAACCTTTGAGTAGCAAGTTATGCACAGTTATGAAATGTACCTAAAAATATCCAATGTCAAGTGTTTGTGGTTCTCTCTTGCCATACAAAGTATGTATTAACATGTATGCACCATCTTATGAAACATTAGTATCATTACCCAGGACATTATACATAGCAGACCCTGCATTTCCATCTAGTTTTATTCCTAATTCATCCCTTGTGCTCCGGAATTAAAATGCTTTCAGAACATGAAGGTTATATATTGGGTTTACCATTGTTGTTAGCTGTAAAGGCTACCAAAAAAAACAAGAATGTCTGGCATGTGCTATGACTACCGTGGAGAATAGATATGTCAATTAATTCTGAGGTTTCAGAAGCGATTGGTCAGCAGTAGACAGCTGGGACATTACACTGGTATTATCATGATTCATCAATTGTATATTTAAAAAGCAAACCATCATATTCAATTCTGAAAACAAAATGAGGAGGGAGCTGGAGAGTGCTTCCCACTCATCCCGCCCTCCTTGTTCCGCTAATGTCATCTGGTCCAGGGATTCTAAATCTGGCCTATCCCAACTATGCTTGTGGGATAAGATGTATGAACATGGGTCAGTAACACTCCAGGTTTTTTTTAACTGGTCAGAGGTACTCCACACATAACATGTAAGGGGGCTTTAAGAGTCATTGAAAAAATTCACTTGTGCGTCTATTATAGATCATTTTGGGCCCGAAGAAATGACACAAAACATCAATAATTACAGTTTTTTAACTCAAAATGTTTCTGTTGCAGTCTATGGGATTCAGTGACAGGAGATAAATTAATTCAGTCCATTGAACAGAACCCATTATGTGAATGTGTAAATGCTAGGTATATGAATGCATGGGTACTTTACATGTGTGTAAGTGCATATGATCAGGCCCGCCATCAGGGGGTGACGGGCGATACTGGCGTCCTGGGCCCAGCGGGCTTTAATAAAGTTTGTTTTACAAAAAAAATGCAACCAGAGTAACTATTTTTTTAACATTTTTTTTTTAAAACAAACTTTATTGAAACTGCGCAGCTGGAGGGGAGCGCACAATGCTTCCCTCACAGCCACGGACCTGCACCGGGAGACAGCAGCAAGGAGGTAAGTACTGGCTGGGGAAGGTGGGAGGAGGGTGACATAATGAGCATACTGAGGGGCAAAATCCAGGCATATTAAATGGCACATTGAGGGGCAAAATCCTGGCATATCAAATGGCACATTGAGAGGCAAAATACTGGCATATTAAATGTCATATTGAGTGGAAAAATACTGGCATATTAAATGGCACATTGAGGGTCAAAATACTGGCATATTAAGTGTCATATTGAGTGGAAAAATACTGGCATATTAAATGGGAAAAGAATGGCACATTGAGGGGCAAAATCCTGGCATATTAAATGGCAAAAGAATGGCATATTGAGGGCAAAATACTGACTTACCGAGTGGCAAAATATTACTGACATATTGACCAACTGCTCCCAACCACCCTCCATATTACAGTAGACCGGTATAACATGCTTGTAAGGGTAGGTGGGGAGAGTGGGAGACTACCAAGCGAGTTTGAAATATGACCCACGTATTAGAATTAAAGAAGAAAACCAATATCGGGTGAGTCTGTACATGTTCCCAGTTTTAATGCATATTCAGATTCCTTTGTATTTGCAGAAAGTTAGATCCAATGTTATGTGACTCCAGGAACACAGTAAAAGTAACTATGTGAATATAACTTTTATGGAAGGACTTGGTAAATGTTATTGTTCACTATATGAGTGTTGTTTTAACTTGTTTAACTTTTTAATTTTGAGAGCTGCAAGCGATGCAGAAATATAAGTTGGGATTGAGACATTGTCTCTTTCTGTAAATTTCTGTGAACCAAATGGTTAATAAAATAGTAGCTATAGAATAGAAGCCACCTACACAAGATTATGTGAAATCCATAACTACAACTGTCAAGCTCATCCAGGCTGAAAAATCTGTATGAGATGAAGACTTTCTGTTCCTTTTTTTTCGTTGACACATTTGAAACTATTTTACATATATAAGAGGATAACCAGGAATCATTTCAGTGCTTCTTCTTTGTTGGTTTCCCAGCAGCCACTATACCATATCTCCTCTATTAGTCTAACATACACTCCATGAGACTTTCAGTCCTTCTGTTTATCTGCAATAATTCTCTATGGGTCAACTCAGCCTTCAATCCTTTCACTGTAGATAAAATGTGTACCATTAAATTGGGTAAAATTAACATAGGACAGATTTAAAAAGCAGGGAATCTTTGAACCCATGTGTTGTCGCGTTCAGGTTGTATCCAGTTATTTCTGTATACTTTTTTGCTTTGCTCTCTTGTTTTATGTAGTTTTATGCTTGTTCTTGTTATATCTGTGTATCCCTATAGACCTTCAAGTTCGGCCACAGAGTGGCACCTTCCCTAGCTAGGCCGCAGAGAGGCATCTGCCTGGTTACGGCACCAGAGTGACGCCTGCCTAGTCTGGCCACAGAGCAGCACCTGCCCAGTCCGGTTTTAGACTGGCTCCTATCCTGTTCTTTGTATCCTTGTAACCTAAATTTGTGTCCTGCTCTGAAGCCCTGTAATAAGGTTGCCCTGAATCCCGAACCCTTGCAATGGGGCTGCCCTGAATCGTAAAGCCCTATTATAGTTCTCCCCTGCCCTAGAGTCCTGTTATAGTTCTGTTGTAATTTTTCCTGCTCCATTCTGGTTTTCTTTGTTTTCTCTATTTAAATATTGCCACACCCGTTCAGTTTGTTGCAAGTTTCCAGTTGAAGTCCTGCTACTAATATGTATAGTATGTATTGGTGTCTGTGTAGTTTTATTTATTATATTGAATTACTAGCTTATTATTAGTTTTATTGTGAAGTATCTTGATGCTGGTTGGCAATCTTACCATCATTAGTCTTTCAGGTGTAATAAAAACCTCACTGTTTACCATCTCAGATTATTAGGCTAGTTCCTGTATTTATGTTTGTATGCTTGAATGTTTCCTTACCCTCTTTCCTTGAAATCTTGGCTTCTCTCTCCTATCCCCATGTCCCAGCTTGTAATCCCTTTGGAAGTGTCTGAGGATCTCGGCTCCTCACTCTGTCCCTAATGCTCTTTAGTTCTTAGCCCTGTCCTCTCTTTGTTTTATGTTATGTATGTCTTTAGTTGTGTAGCTATGTCTTATGCGTTTCCCTGCTCGTGTTTGTTTTAGTTCTTCCTTGCTTCTTAGTCTGTTCTGTAGCCCTGCACTCTGTATGTTTGCAAAGGATCTTCAATGTCAACAACTGCTTCCACAGGGTCCTCGAATGTGGGCACACAAACCTGGGGCCTCAAGCTTCTGGTGGAATGCGGTTACCCCACGCCAGGCACTGTGTCTCCACATGAACTCCTGAACTTGGGTGCTGAGGGTCCCTTGTCATCTGGACCCAGTTCCTGACAGAATGACGGATCAGTGTCTGTGGCAAGGATTGTGAAGGTAATATACAGGATCTAATTATACATATCTTCCTGGCAGCAAAATTATTGCTAGAAAGGCACTGGAATTCATCAGATATTCCAGTATGGCCCATTGTTAAAATTATATTTTTCATAAAAATGGAAAAGGGGATCCACACTCAATTTATAGTGGGCAGACAGGCTGAATAGAAATGGGGACACTGGTTATACAAACTTACTCAAAATAAATTAATTGATATTGTATAAATGTACAGTAACTGTAGATATTCTGTGATGGGCCGATTCAGTCCTACCAACAGGACTAGAGTAGCATCATTTAGTGTTTTAGGCTGGCTTTGGGGCACAGAATGTGGATGCGGAATCCTACAATATAACTTAATATAGTGATTAATATATAACCCAGGATCGCATTGTGTACCGCCATTTGTACCATCATATGTCTCCTATTTTTATATGTAGTCATGTATTGTACATGTTAAGCACTAATAAATGTATCAGATGTAGTCTGATGCCTGGAGTGTCCCACAATTAAGTGCCACAATTATGGTTAGTGTTATTCTGATCCCATTGTTGTCCATAAATTAATTTATTGGTAACTATCTGCACTAACCATGTGTTCATTAATAACTTTGCTTCACGTTAAGAATATTTAATGACATTCTCTCAACGAATGCATCTAGATTGAATCCAGCCGTAATCTATGTATTTAAGTGATTTTTAGCAATAGCATCCATGCCATTCAGTATAGCTAGCAGATTAAAATACTGGATTTAACTCAGTTGTACTTAATTCCACTAACATTACCGGGAAAGAGAGAATTGCAGGGAATTAAAAAGTGAATTTAAAGCTTAAGGCCAAAGTAGCCGAGTTGGAAAAGTTGTCCCATTCAGCTAGATCATAGATTGTGTTTTAAGGGCTTTATGTATGTGCGATCTGTTTAAAGAGCATGTCCCAAAAGAACACACACACACACACACACACACACACACACACACACACACACACACACACACAATATATATATATATGCAAAACTGAGTGGAATTTGATCAAACATGAATACAGCTTACTAAAAGTGAGAAGAGCTGCACCCCCATTTACATACGCTGCAACCCCCCAGCCAAGTACTTCGTTTGCCAAGTGGAAAATCTGGCTCTGAACAGAGAGGGGGCTTCCAATAAGTGCTGTCTGATTCTTTATAATAACATTCCAAAATGTTTTATAGTTCCATGCAGACAGATTGCTCACCACCTCAGAACTGAATGCTTTAGCTTAAAGGACAACAGTTGCCAACATATAAAGTTCTGTTGACTTGAAAGATTTGCCTCAACTGTAGAAATGCTTTAATGAAATAATCCAAACAAAGTAACTTACTGAGCCGTCTTTGCTCCATACAGCTCAATCAGGGGGCAGACATTGTCTAGAATGTTGGTTCAGAGGTCCAGTGTATGACACTGCAGGAGCAGTATCATAAATTGGTACATAAATTGGTACACCGCTGGCATCTCGAATGAATACATTTCAGAGGGAAAGTAATGATAAGTGCTGGAGATGTCTATGTGAGAGGCACACAGTATCCCAATTGGGGGAATGTGGTCGTTTGAAAAAACAATTAGATTAGATAAATTAGATAAAAATAAAAGATGATTCATTTTCGCACCAAGCCTCCCTCTGCATGGCCAGATACTGGTGGAACGTGGAGGTTCCCTTATGGGGGGAAATCTTGACCCAAATACAAGTTCAATACTAATCATACAAATATTTTTATAGAAAGGATAAATGCACTTGACAAAAAAATGATTTGATAACCATGCTGATGGAAAGTGCTAACTTCCTTGAGATAATGAGGAAATCCTCTGGCTTTAAGGCGATGTATATTTCCCATGGTGCATAATACTTACCAAATATGAGCTGGTTTGATTCCAAGCTCCCTCTGGTCAGATTCTGGTGGAATTGTTCTTTACTGTTAATTTGGTATGCATGTGGGGTTGATAAGAGTTAGGATGCATATCGACTTGAAATTATTATTCAGACGTGAAGAATTTACATTAATTGGTATAAGATGTGTTTTTCGATCAAAATATTCTATCCCATATGAATATTTTTATCTTTTGGATGTATAATATTATAAAAATGATATTAAAGATTTAAATACCATCTTACTCGATTCTAAGAGGCACTTTCCCCCAATTTGAGGAGCTTTGGGAAAGAGGTGTGTCTTAGAATCGATGGTGTATTATGTTCGGGGCTAAATTCGGTCACAAATGTAAGACGCAATTTTCCAAGTTTGCCTTCCGGCAGCCGAAATTCACCTTTTGGAGGAAGGAGTTTCGGCTCTGGAGGACTTGCGACGCTCCTTCAGGTAAGTATCCCTCTTAAAACAGTTTCTTCGAGTCTAAGAATTTTTCTAAGATGCGCCCCTAAAAAAGGAATCAGTGGTGTCATATACTCAAATACTTTTAAAAGAAAAAAAAAAATAGATGAAGGAAGATCTGACTTATTTGATCCAAGATTCTAAACATGTCTGCCCCCTGATCGAGTTATACAAGCAAAAAGGGGTCAATAATGTACTTAAACTTACTCTATCATTAAAACATTTATATTTAAAATGCCTACGCTTGATGCAGTCTTTCAGTTAAACAGAACTTTCTATTTTGACGGCAGTGGACCTTTAAACATGTTCTCAGAGAAACTAGGCTGTACAATGTACAGATGGTAGCTACAATCTTCAGGGTCTCAAAGAGTCAGGTATTTAAGTATATACATGTTAAAAACAGTGTTACCATTATAAAATGAGTTTTATAAATTGAAGACCTGAATATTATGTGAGTTCGGACTGAAGGTTAAATGAAAGAAAGTATAACACAGTAAAATAGGGAATCAAACACACACACACAAAACAGGTTACAGAGTTTCTTAATGCTATATAAAAACAGCAATAATGCAATATATGACCACACTTCATGTTTACGTTGCATATTTTACCATGGGAACACATGTATGTGAAGCTGTAATATTTAAAACATGTTGGCCATATTTATTATAAACATTCACACTGCTTGTTCTAACTTCGTACCTGCACAAATGTCCGGGTTGGAACTGCCCGTTGCATCAACCACAACTTTACAGAATAAACACCCAATAATCCTCAAACACAAAGTCGTTTTCTTTGAAAATAGAGTTTATTCCATACAGAGTAAGTGGTGCAAGCAGTGAGGTGACCCTCCTCCCGGTGGCAGAGAACACCTTACGCATTTCGCGCATAAAACTATTGCTTAGTCATATGTCAATGACTTGCAGCACTTACTCTAATTCTATTTGCATAGTAAACTACTGTGTGTCCGAGGATCTATTGGTGGCGGATTGGAGGACTGCATACCCGTTTATTCGGTAAAGTTATGTTTGATTTATTCTCTACTAAACCTTATAGCCTCTAATTCAAACTAGAACCTGTTCTACCACTTATTTCATTATCTTTGGCACATTGTTCCCATTTAATCTCATCCAAGAAATGTGAACGTATGAGAATAATAGGAGTGCCTTACTCCAGGCCTGAAATAACTGGGACAAGAGCCAATGCCATAAAGGTTGTTTTTATTCTAGTTGAATTATTCATTTTTTCGGTTCCTTTGTTTATGGAATCATCCATGATGTGATACTTTATCTGTGTAAAGTAATACTTGTGTATGCTGTTTATTACTAATTGTTAAAATAAACTTATCTTGGTAATTTTGCACAGGACTGAGCAATAACATTGTTTATGGGGGACATTTACTGGTCTGGATTACAAACACTCAAACAAAAACTATCAGTAAAAAATAAATTCTGTTTAACTGAAAGATTCCATCAAATGAAGGCTTTCAAATGAAAGAATATAAATAAAGCAACTTATTGAGCCCTCCATTGTTGTACAGCTGTATCATGGGGTGGACATTTTGTTTAGAATCTTGGGTCAGATGATTAAGAATCTTACTCAAGATGTCTGCCCCCTGATAATGGTGCTTTATTTGTGTTCTGTCAGTAAACAAAAATGCCTACATTTGATGTAATCTTTCATTTAAACAATTTTTTTCCAGACAGTTGAATGATGTTCTAAGGAAAATGTCAGAACACCGACATCTGGGAGTGTGGACTTCAAAGTAGGTGACACTAGCATTTTATATTACTCCACCCAGTGCACTGGTCACAAACGTTGGTTAAATCATCTAGAGTGACATCACAATCTGATAATAAGGTTCTCATGGTAAATGATCTTTTCTTGAAGTGTAAAATGATTGAGAGTCACAACATATTTGTATATTTCACTGTGAATACATATTCCCATAGGGCATTCGTTTGGCGATGTCCCAGGCCTCTTCTTTTATCATGAGAATGAACTATTCACATAGCTCATTTTTCATCCAGAAAGCTGCTTGACATTATCTATATGTCCCTGGAGCTAGTATCTGAGCAATTACGATGTTATCTTGTATTTATAGCTATCTGATCAGTACACAACGCTTCCACGCAACGCCCACCATGCTATTTCTCACACAGTAAGACACTGCGCTCTGCTAAAGCCACTTGTAGCTGGTAAACTAACTTGCTTTGCCTTATTAAGACCGACTGCATTTAAATACAGATTGAATTAGCGCTCAGTATCCGTATATATAGAACGTGGGAGCCATTGTATTTGTAAAAACTTTGTTAAAGAGGCACTCCACTCAATTTTGTAATGGATTTGGTGGTGAAAGTTTTATTCACAATAAATCTTTTTCTGTATTCCATATTCAGTAATGCCGCCACTAGGCCACAGCTTGTCACCTGTGGTGTGCCACCTCCCCTGACCCCTCACCACAAGCTTTGGTACACTGCTGGTATGATCAAAAGGTGATTTATGGTGTGTTTTAGTTAAACAAGTTGAATAAACCATGGTCTCTCTATACAGTGCATGCGGTGTACAGAGGAAGCACACACAATTACATAAACATATTTATGGTGTATCTCTGCACCCTGATGGTCTACTCTGAAAAATACACTGCAATAATAAAGCTCATTAGGTGTCTAACAAACCAGAAATGGCTCTGAGTCTGTAGTACCACCTGCTGGCTAAAATATGAACTGCAGCACCTGCATTATCAGGCTTGTTTATCTATAAAGCTAGTCTCGTAAACAGAAGAAGTTCAGTATTTTCCATCACATGGTAGACTTGCATGCCTGTGGCATCAGGGGAAATCATAATGGCCAGCTGTTAGATCTAAATTATAAAATATAAAATAATTTTTAGTGATTGCCTCCTATTATGATGCTGCAGATACAGAATGACATTTGCAGTGCACAGTCCTTTTTGTTGCACGTAATATAATATATATAATATAATAAATGTAAATAATTAATACAGGCATTTCTAAAGCAGCTTGAAGACATGCACTTAGCAGGTATGGGTTAGTTTTGAGGGGGCCTGCTTTCAGGCCTTTATATAGGATGGCAGAGCATAAGTGGACATGAAGAGGTGAGTAGTAGCCTCCATTGTAGTAGCTCATTTGCATATGGATCCCAAAAAAATATGTCATAAATAGTAGACTGTGTTCTTGCAAAATGATTGCAACTGTATAATACAATGTATAGATGTGTTGTTTTGCAGGCAGTATTTAGGTGAGGAAGCTACTTCAATCCGTGCAAGCAACACAGGGAAGCTGGGCCACTCTTGTAGAAAATTGTGTAAACTGGGTGCTCAGGGCATTTTCCCGATTCTGAGGAAAATTAAAGGTATTTTGAGAAACAAAACTGTTCGGCCCTCCAATCAAGATGAAACACCATGTTGCATTAACACAACTTGCTTAGGATTAAGCTTTGGTTTCTAAACTTAACCCGTTAAGTGTTTTTTTTTTTGCTTCCCGATAAGTTAAGTTGCATGAAAGTATTACTGAAATAAATGCACCAGCGAGTTTTCTTTCTCAAAATACTTCAATACGTGGCCACACCCACTTTTACATTCCTGGACCCTTTAAAAACTGGCACCCCCAGTATGTGTCCAGTTTCCACTCCTTGGTAATTGTGCTCAGTAGGTCATCAGGCAAAGAGAAAGCTACAGTCATAGGTTTATGTGCCACGTGATGACATCTAGTAGTAGCAAAAGCCATCTAATCTCAATGTAACATTTTGCAGATTCCACATGTTAAAGGAGAGATCATGAAGTTATGTTTACTTGAAAGACTGCACCAAGTGTAGGCATATTAAATAGAAACATTTTAATCTTTGCTTCATATAACTATCAGTGGGCAGACATTCTGTTTAGGATCTAGGAGTTTCCTTCACCTTGTGTCAGATGAAGGAGGATCATTGCTCTGAGCGAGCAAAATGGAGCAAAGAGTGCTCAATAAGGCGCTATATTTGTATTCTTTCATTAAACAATACACTTGATACAATATTTCAATGTACTTAATTTTGTTGCCGACAGCTACATTATATTAACATTTATTTACAGAGCACCAACAATTTACGTAGCACTAGGTACAGAGCATGGAACAAGGAAGCTCTTATGGCCACAAAGGTGGCACTGGGATGGTGTTTGGGCACAAAGGTGGCACTAAGAAGCTGTTTTGGGCACACAAATGGCATTGGAATGTGCTTGGACACAAAGGTGGCACTGGGAAGGTGTTTGGGCACAGAGGTGGCACTGGGAAGGTGTTTGGGGACAAAGATGGCACTGGGAAGCTGTTGGGACAAAGATGGCATTGGCAAGATGTTAAGGGGACAATGATTGTGGATCCTAAACAGTAAGAGGTGTGGCCTCAACAGGAATGGATGAGGCAAATGAAGATTAGGGGTGGGTGAGTTTATTCAGGCCTAGGTCAGCACAAAATCTAAATAAATCACTGGCAAAGAGGGGGACTACATACTAAGTTAGACGAATAAGAACAGACTGATACATGAGGTAGAGAGACCTGTTGTCTTTTAATTGATTAATAACTTCAGGAGAATTATTTAATCTATGTTCTAGATATAGTGATGTTTAGTCCTCATGGCCCACTACATTTTTTTTCACTCTCAGAAACGCAAGAAAAAATGAGGGTAAGTCAGGAATAATAGGAGGATAACCATACAAGGCGATCGAGGAGAAGACAAATGGTGTAAGCAGCCACTGGTTTGTGAAGTTTGGTTCCAAATGTGGCCACTCACGCAATCTATAACCGGGCAAACTGTTCAGGATAAATGGGTTGTCAGAAGAAATAGAACCTTTTATGAAAAAATTAATATAGCTCACAGCAAACTGGATCCCAGGAAAATCAAAAATATGTCTTTATTTTAGCCTATAGCTCAGGACCGAAAATT
The DNA here is from genome assembly GCA_036172795.1 of Pelodytes ibericus. Lineage (NCBI taxonomy): Eukaryota > Metazoa > Chordata > Amphibia > Anura > Pelodytidae > Pelodytes > Pelodytes ibericus. The sequence continues at coordinate 26,746,091 of CM069864.1, forward strand.
CTTGGAGACAATCCACAGTTAATAACAACTCCCAACGCGTTTCATTCAGCGTATGCACTTAGTCGGTTGGCTGCTCTGATTGTCTGCATGCTCACTGTCATCATGTTACAGGCTCCGATCAGCTCTGCCTCAACTGAGATGAACTTGGCCAAATATATATGAAAACACATGATTTTTAAAAAAAGAAAATCTATTTATGTTTTGAATTGGCTGCTGGTATTTCAGACCTAATAAAAATATTTCCTAAACTAGGTCATTCTATCAGGATTTGCTATCCCTTTCTATAGCTAGGTGAAAACGGGTCAGATACATGCACTAAAAAAAGAGAATATCTGCATGCTTTAGATTGCTCTCTACCAGATCCCAGTAATATCTCTTATCTCTGAAGAGTTAAAAGGGTAGTACTGTGTTGGTCTTGGAAGATCAGGAAACATTAATGTCTGAAGAAGGGAGCTAACAACTTGGTGTTGAAAGCTTGCCTTCAAACTCTCACTTAGCCAGACAATAGTATCATTTTAATGAGCTTCTGCTAAATAAACATTATTTATTTATACTGTGAATGGAGAGAATAATGCTACAAAAAATGTATCTAGGTATTGTGTTAGCAGTTAGGGCAAATGCATAAATTAATGGAAAAATGTATTTATATAAATTTGTTAAACTGCATATTAAACCACCTGCTTATGGCATCTCCTATGCTTTAATATGCAAATTAACTAATTTTCAGTGGGAAATGTATAATTTACATATCAAGCCACAAGGTGATGTCATAAACATGAGACACCGCAGACACATTTAAAAGCCATTTTCCCCTTATGCTATGCATTTGCTGCAATATACAGATCACTTTTATTCTCTCAACTCATAGGTAACAGGATCCCTTTAACTCTACTTGTTTCCTTCTTTATTTGGGATTTTTAACCAAGTGACCAGAAACTAGCTCATTTTTGTTTTCTGTTTACTTTCTTTTTTTATCAGTTCCATTAATGATTCTCAGTGAGTTTGTTTTTTGTTTGTTTTTAAATGTTTCAATAGCAGCGAGGGGCTCAAGTATACAGAATAGCAGTCCCATTATATGCCAGGGCAGAGACCAGCTCCTTATGGTTACAATCAGAGGGGAGTGTATTGGGGTAGACATTTGTATTTTTGTCCCCCTCAATTAATAGCTTTAAAAAAAAATAAAAAAAATTTGTGTGTAATTCTATTGGGATTTGACCCAATATGAAAGCTGTGCCCAAGGCCCATCAGTGCCCTAAAGTGGCCCAGTGATTGAACACATGTTTTCTTTGTAACATTTAGTTGTGCGCTATATCTACTTCTTTGTCTTCTTTTCCAGGTAATGAAGTCGGGAGCGGAGAACTATTGCAGTATCGAAAAGGTCTTTTTATTAGCCTGGTGCATAACGGCCATCACAGACGGATCTGTGTAGAAGACAAAGAAGTAGATATAGCGCACAACTAAAAGTTACAAAGAAAACATTTGTTCAATCACATGACAGCGATCTGCAATGAGCAGTTAAGGAGTACCAGCTACAATGTGATCAGAGCACAACAATTGGCATAACAATGCTTCTTCATCGCCAGGAAGAAACAGGCACTGTATGATTCCATCTTTTATTAATATTCTAAAAGTTTAACATAAATGGCATCTTACAGGTATATCCAGGCCATAAGTTGGAAGCATATGCCTTCTTACCATGCTTTATTTGAATGGTCATAATATTATTTGCAGAAGTGATACAAAATGAATCTCTGAATATGCAGTAAAGACAGTACAGGAAGCCAGCATTACATGGGTAAGTAACAAGACTGACATCCAACAATTTACATAAAAGTAAAACCAGTGATGTTTTTTGTAGGGATTTAGGTATAAGTCAGTGATGGCAAACATTTTTGGGCCCGAGTGACAATTTTTTGCCAAGACTGATCTGCAGACCTCACAGTGCCAACACCGCATTCACACACACATACACACACGTATACTCATACTTACACATACACACACTTATACTCATACTTACACATACATATACTCATACTTACACACACTTATACTCATACACACATTTATACTCACACACACACTTATACTCACACACACACTTATACTCACACACACATATTCATACACAAACATTTATACTCACACAGACACTTATACTCATACTCACACACTTATACTCATTTTAACCCTGCACATTCCACAGCAAATTATCAATGTTTTTTTCATCTGTAAAATATTTAGATAAAAAAATGGTAATCTGCAAACTAATTATATGGCCTATTTTTTGTAACATTATCTGGCTATTTTGACTTGTGTCACTGCCAAACTAAAAACATGCATTTTTTAAAAATAAATCCCCTAAAACAGACATTTTTTGAAAAAATAAATATAAAATGTGTTATTCAAATAACTAATGTTTAACATAATTTTCTATGCTACTAAATGTTCTTTTTTGTTAAACATTACTTTAGCCGCTCCACAGCAGAGAGGGGAGCTCGTGCACTACAGTAGGCATTTTTCAGCTAGTTTATATCGTTTTCCTTACAGAACAGGTTTGATAACTAGCACTAGAGTTTTTGGCCAGTATTTGGAACAGAATGACAGAGAAAGAGAATGTTAAAAGATAGCGTTCAACAAGACGTCCTTCAAAAGAACCAACATAAAATAAAATCACTACCATATTGTTCAACACTTTTAAGGATATAACACGTTTTTTTTTTCTCGCCCCCATACTTTCTGCATGTGATACGCTTTCGTTTTTCGTTACAGAAGAATAATTTTTTTAAAAATGCATTCAGGGTCGGAATTTTTTTTCCGTCATTGACATGAAACCTTTAGCTCTTTGTTAATTTGTGCCTGTGTAGTTTAATTCATCTTCCCTTGGATGAATAGGTTACAAAAGAATTATAGGATATTCTATGAGATAATATGCATTAACTTTTTTTTGTGCCATTATGTGTATGTAATCCATTGTAACGTTAAGGGCGATTCTCATTTTCTTGGAATGGTCCATTAGAATGTGACCATTCTACTGTAGATATTTTTTTGGGTGCTTTGTACTCAACACAAAAGAGGATCTAATCATGTCCCAGTAGAAAGACCATCTTCCCCCGCTTTTGTGTAACCTAACCAAAGTGGATATGGATAAGAAGTATGGTAATGACAACTCAGATATTCTGTATTAGTGCCAAGCCCTAAAAAGCTACCTTAGAACTTTCACTATTATGTTCCTTGTGTTTTCTTCGATTTTTTGTCTTTTAAGCTGGTATCTTTCATTTTTTTTTTCATGATGTCCCCCCAACACCTTAATGATATCTCTTCAGAATCTACTTTCAAACGGTTCTTTCTAATGTCTCTCTTTTTTTTTAGATGCTGTATAAGTATCAGGAGCGAGAGGCTACATATATCCAAGGCAGATTTTCCCTTTCAAATCAATGAAGAGCCCGAAAGGAATATAAGAAGCCCAAGTATGACCATATGCCCTGATTGGGAACTCTGCTTTAATACGTTGACACGTTGAGGATTTGAGTTTTTGGTGGATATGTCTTTATTCTTCACACATGTCTGAAGGGGGCCAAAAGGGTGCCTTAAAAGATAAGCAACGCCGGGGGAACGGCATTTTTCAGATAATGGCTTTCATTTAATAAACGCATTTATCTCTGGTCTTTCCTTACTTCTATATATTCTTTTTGAAAAAATAAAATAAAAAACTGCTCAAGGTTTTCAGTTGGATGGTGAAAGAACTATAAAGTTGGCCAAATTGATCACTAAGAACCGAGTTTATTTCCACATAGATATGGTTTTTCCTTAACCCTTGTTTTCTCTTTGTAGTCAGTTGATTTTGATAAAAGTTACATGGACGTATGATGCAGCACTACTGTATATGTTCCCAGTCCTTTCATGTTTAAATTGGATCCAGATATTATTTCCGATAAAAAAATATTTGGACTTATAGTTTTATCTTCACAAACATTACAGTACTGTTCACCCCCTGGATAAAGGACAACTCTAGGCAAAAAAAAAGTCTGTTCAATTGAAAGATTGTATCAAGTGTAGATGGTTTTGATAGAAAGAATAACATAATACAAGTATCGTAATAGGCCTTCTTTTCTCCATAAAGCTCTATTAGGGACTGAGAGAATCCTGGATCAGATCTTCCGTTACCTGACCCAGGGTGAAGACGGGTCTTACCCAACATTCTAAACATGTCTGCCCCCTGATAGAGCTTTATAGAGCTAAGGAAGCTCAATAAGTTACTTTATTTGTATAATAATTAAAGCATTTCTATTTAAAATACCTACAGTTGATGCAATATTTTCATCAAACAAATAGAAACTATGTAAATGTGCTTGTATTTATAATATTCCTTCACAACTATTCCCCAGATTACTTTTCACCTATCCTTTCTAAATAAATCCAGATTTTGTCCTTCCATCCTTGTAATAACCTTCACATGTCCTCCACTGTCACTTCCATTTCTCACCCCAGAAATCAGGACATTTCTAGGGTTGCCCCATCTTATTGAATCACCTATTACACCATGTTCAATCATATGTTCGAGACCTTTTTTTTTTTTTGTTAAATACCTTAAAACTCACTTCCTTTTACTAAACTCCTTCGTTTTTTTACCATCTTCCCCTGTCTGAGTTCAGTCATACTCCTCAAATATCTACTCTAACCTGGTACAGTTCCAAACGTATCCACATTGGCATTTTTACTACAAAAACACTTCCTGCAAGATAATGTGTGCACACCTGTCACCTTGGATATTTCCTAAATCCATTTAACTGTGTGGTAGTTTGTCTAGTATGTTAGCTGCATGTTTTGTTTATGCCATTGTACAGGGCTAAACTTTTTAAGTAATCAATTGCAACTTACCAACCCAGGACCTCATTATATAAAGAATTGGCAGCCAGTTAAGAAGAGGAAGTCAGGTGTATGTTGGGACATGAAACATCAGATCCCATATACATGTTACTTTTTAACACGAGATAATGTCATTTTTCTCACAGTGAGAAATGCAAAGTTGATATCATTAATTAACTAGGATAAGACATCCCTAAACATCCTGTATCCTAAATAGGTAGCTATCAAACTGCTTTGTGAAGACCAAAACAGACATGCTAGCTCAGTGTTTATCAACTGGTGGGTCCTGACTCAAAAGTGGGTCTTGGGCTGGTTATGAGTGGGTCACAGATATGTACTTCATCAAAAAGTCTAACTTCTGATTGGGGGGAGGAATGATGATGTAGTGATGCACAGAGTGTTTACTGTCTGGAGCTGAGATGCCTACCAAGCAATGCATGGCGTTTTTTTTTCCGATAGTGCCACTGATACCTCTTCCAGCAATCCCCCTATGATGTGACAGATACATGGCAGTGAGTGTTTAATGTACCTATCTCAACTCTGGTCCACCTGAAGACAAATTATGGGAACAGAATGGACATGGGACATGTCCTCCGAGTTGCTTTGTCTACCATCACACACAGGGCTGGTGGAAGGATTTATTTTCTACACAGGCGAAGGTGCATTTTGGTGCCCCCCCAATCCCCACCACAATCCCATGACTCCCCCTCTCCCCATATATCTTATCTAGCTTTCCTTTCGGAAATTAAATTATTTTTGGATGGTAACTTAATGTCTAAGGACAAATGTGGGTCCTGAGCTTAGACAGGTTGAGAACCACTGGGCTAGATACAAGTGCATCAACACATGCTTTACAATCATGGAGACTGATCAAAATTAATGTTCCACTGAAGTAGCTGAGGTTTTAAACCCTTCAACATTGACACCTGTGTGATGGATGGTAGCTGTCTGTTAAATTGTGCAACTGCTTTTTTAATTTTCCTGTATACTCACAATAAGCCAGTTAAGAAGGTATAATCCAGCACGTAATGAGGAAAGAAGCCTACAACCCAATAACCCAATATTTATTCTCTTATTGCTAAATACATTTACTTAACTCTAAATATTTTAATTGGTCAAAACTAGCACTTGTTTTAAGATTCATGTCATATGTAAAACTTTTTTGGTGATTTCAGAACGAAACGTACGTCTGTGGTTTGCTGTGTTCCTCGTGCAGAGGGTACTAGCCATGCATTTCGGGCCTGGACTGCCCTTATGGGTTGGATTAGTCTGATATGCTAATAGGGTGGTTCCTCTGTAATGGTGTAAGCAAGCAAAAAACGGAGTTTCCTCCCGAATAGGTATTATCCTACAGGACAGTCTATTGTAGGGCTGTCTGTTCTTGGGAGTTGGTGCACCCACCGCCCTTTTTTGCTCACTCCAGAACCTATTAATAGGTTTTTATGTAGATTTAAAAAACAGCATATCTAGTTTATAAAAGTTCAGGGTGAGAATTATTTGGAATGAACACAACTTAGTTCAAAGTAGCTAGGTCAGAAAAATTCTATTATGTTTGCACCAGGTTCTCAGCTACCCTCAGTTCACTGCTCTAATTAACAAGCATATTACAGCACTTTGAAGAGACATTCACTTATGTCCACTCCTTAAACGGAGAGTTGCAGGGAATTTAGATGGTAATTTCAAACTTTAAGCCAATGGAGCCAAGTCCGTAAAATTCTCCAATGCAGCTGAACGGGAGACGTTTTCCAACTCAGCTACTTTGGCCTTAAGTTTGAAAGAACTGTGATTCCTTATATAAACCAAACACCACTTATACATAACAAAGAATCTGTACACAAGCAACATCTGTCAGGTTCATTTTACCTTTTTATTGTAGGAACATCAGAGTAACCAATCACTACCAAACACCCGCATTCACATCCCAAAAAGTCTGGACAATGAGCTGTAGCAGAGCAGTCAGTGGGAACAGTTCAACATTTAAATATATATATATATATATAGCTATCCGATGACTGCCAAACAGAGGGTACAAGGCACACCCTCTTAACCAAACCCAAGTCCAACCTTCATGGACAATAAATCAGACAAAGTGCATTTAACATGTTTATTACTTAAATAACTCAAAAATATCAACCTTATGAATTATCTGGAAGAGTGGGAATGGCCAGAGCATGACATAAACATGGTCTTTGCCATATATCATATTTTCTCGATTCTCAGCTCTGGGAAAGGGGTGCATCTTAAAACCATCTAAGATGCGATTTTGCATGTTGGCAGACGAAATTTGTGTATGAGAGTCTCATATTGAATGGCAAAATAATTCTGGCATATTATTGGGAAGGTTATCTGGTGCTTATTAATGGCAAAATAATACTGGCATATTATTGGGAAAATTATCTGTGTCTTATTAATGGCAAAATAATACTGGCATATTATTGGGCAAATTATCTTTGTCTTATTAATGGCAAAATAATATTGGGCAAATTGGCTGTTGTTTATTAATGCCAAAATAATACTGGCATATTATTGGGCAAATTATCTGTGTCTTATTAATGGCAAAATAATACTGGCATAATATTGGGCAAATTGGCTGTTGTTTATTAATGCCAAAATAATACTGGCATATTATTGGGCAAATTGGCTGTGGCATATAAATGACAAATAGTACTGGCATATTAATTGGCAAAATAACACTGGCATATTAATGGGTAAGCTGCGACATATTTAATGGACAAACTGACTGCTGAATATGTTAATAACAACGTGACTGTGGCATGTTAATTGGTACCTGACAGTGGCTTATTTTAATTGGCAAAGTGATGCTGGGGCATGTTCTGTGGGGGAAAATAACATGTACTATAGGGAAAAGTGACACTGTGGCTTTTTCTGCAGGGGCAGTTCTGTGGGACAAAGTGACACTGTGTTATGCTCTGTGGGTCAAATTGACACTGTGGCATGCCAAATTGTGTGGGTGAAATATGAGTGCAAACCAAGTGCTGTGGATGCCATATAGGTGTATGGCAAGTGCTGTGGGTATTGTATGGTGCTGTGTTAATTCATTTAGGTGCAATGTGGGTGCAGAAAAAGGGAACAAAAACAAGAATGCAATTTTTCAATAACATTTTTATTACATATACAAATAGTTGAATGTGATATGAAAATAATTCCATATAATATTAACAAGTTTACAGTTATATACAGTTTTTTACAATGTGACTTTAAAAAAATTGGGTCGAGGGGAGCTGACTGCTAAAGACTTTACCCAGGGCCCACTGGAATCTTAAAGTGCCCCTGGGGGTGGTATAGTTCATTCTAGGTCCAGTAACTCATTTCCCCCTACCTTCATACAAGTACATAACTTTAACTAAACTCAACCAAATACTGGGGTAAAGAATGAATGTGAATGCCTTAACACATCTCATGTCCTGTCCCTTGTCCTGCATCTATAACACTGAACTTAATGCCACAAACCTATTATCTTTAATGTAATACTCTGACTATATCCTAAAACCATGAAGCTCTAGTGACTGAAATGGCTAAAGCTGCCTTATCTGACTGTAATATGGCTTTCTTTTTACTGCTATCTACTATGCATCTATCTATCTATCTATCTATCGATCTACTATCTATCTATTTATCTATCTATCCATCTATCTACCCATCTACCTATATATGTATTAGTGTATTTCTGTTGGTAAGTATCTGTACAGTATATGCATCCATCAATACAGGGGTATCCAACACAGAGATTGCCACTGATAACTTGCGGAAAACCTTGGACTACTGCTTCTGCCCCAATTTATTGGGGAAAAAATTAAAAAGGGAGTAATCCCCAAACCCCAGTTGTTTTAATTGTCAAAGAACATTTTGAATGGTGCTCCAAATATATAACAGGTTAAAATGTAATGTGTTTTATTGATGGTATATACATTTTTTTCAATACATTTTGCAGACATTCCTTAGATTTTTTTTGTAGATCATCTCTCATTAAAGAGAAGGTTGGATACTCCAGTATTAATACAAACCCCTAAACGAAAGGAATGGGTGACACTTAATTAGCTACATGGAACACGTGTACATCTTTCAACACACAACTAGATTTCTATTTACATGAAATGTAAATCAGACAACAATGTCAAAGTGCGTAGCGGCAGTTATGTCTGATTAACATATCACACTTATTTTCCAATTCATTCTCGTTTTTTGCTTCCATTTGCCAATCTACCCCTCCGTTTACAAAAAAAGAGAGAATTGCTTAATTAAGAAAGTTTGCTTGCTGAGCTCTGGGCAGCAATTCAAAAAGCTCACGTGGTGACGTCTTGCCAGCCGTAGCATCTCGATGTAAGAGCCGAACTTCGTTATGGAATGATTACTGCCATTCTGTGCCAAGCAGGGAGCCACTCGAACAGCAAGAGTGGAAACTCTATTGTACAAGAAATATGTGACAAAGGAATGGGTGAACTGATTAGAAAGGCTCTCCATGCCTCTCATTTCACGAAATCAAGGCTTCTGCTCATGACCAAAAGGTTCATAATATGAACTTCAGTTAACATCAATTAGAATAAAGTATAATATTATCCAAAGCTAGAAGACTTGAAATCTATTTTATCACATTTGCGTTAGCAGTGCTAGTGACACCATTGTTGCTAGTATCCAATTGTGGTATTGTATAATCTCAGTGGAATGATTTATTTCTTATTACCGAGGAGTTAGATGCATGATCTGGCCAAAGTAATGGAAGATCACTCGCCCATTCAAAGGCAGTTCAATTTGCCCATTACTCAATAGAAGTCGCACCATTTTCCAATGGCTTGCCTGTATCTCCTCAAAATTAAGATTAAGTAAAAAAACAAAAACAATCTGATTTTGAACTGACTGTCTGCTATTACTCAGTAATTGTTCCTTTCTGGATTCAGATTTTTCGTAATATCAGACATTAACACAAGGTCATTAGAGGGGTAGAAGAGACAATGTTTTCTGCTCTGGTGCTGGGGCATCTTTTGGGTTCTTATCACATACTGTATGTGTTCATGTTGGTTCTAACCACCAAGGCACAAAGATGTCAGGTTTTGGTGCTTTGGTCCTTGGGGTTAATTAAGTAATTTTGAATTCTTGACTCCAAACAACTAGTCAGAATTATGGTCAACAAGCTAAAATATTAATGGATCTTCTACTATTTAAAACCATGTATATTCTGCTTTGAAAAAAAATAAATAATATCCAGACCTTTTTGAAAGTATTTATTTGATAGCACTGCTCTCTTGCCAGTGAAATCCATACCTTTTCATAAAGAACTTCTTCCTTTGTTGTCTATTCAACAAAACTATTCTATGTCTAGATAGGCTTATTGGGTTCTAGCTTATGCATAGTCAGACAGACACACAGACAGGCCGACCAATAGACAGACAAACGAGATTATTTCCCTTTGACCTTTTAAGATATAGCATTTTCCCTCAGGCTAATTCATGTTGACAACATTTTGTAGCACAAATGGCTTAGCAGAAATTGCAGTAATGTTTCCCACACGGACAGGTAACAGGAAAGATTTAAATAAAGAAATAATACACAAAAACTATGCGTCATGAGTTTACAGATAATATATATATATATTTTTAAATGAACTATAGATATGTTTTCATAGATGGTGTTCAACTTTTGGGTTCAGTCGCTGAGGCTTTTATCATCTGCGTCATGTAAGACTCTTATTACATTAAAGTGTTTAGACATTTACACTCGATTACAGTCTATATTCCTTTCTCCTTAGGTCTGATGCGGCATATCATCCCTGAGCAGTGGCGGATCCAGGGGGGGCAACGGGCAATTGCCCCACCCGAGTAGTGCCGTGTCGGGGCCGGACTGCATTGGTGAAGGTCCGCCCCCCCATGCAAGATTTGTGCTAGTCATCTACCTGCGAACCAAAAGGAACCATTACTCTCTCACAAAATACCTCACCTTCCTTGGCAAAAACTTGCAATGAACATTTTTGATGGGAAAGGGTGCTCTATTTTTCCAAGTACCCTGAAGTGTTAAAGAGGTCTGATAAATCGTCAACAACAGTTATTGGCAAACTGAAAGCGACCTTTGGTAGACACGGCATCCCAGCAGAAGTAATCAGTGACCATGTACCCTTTGCCAGTGCTGAGATGAAGGCATTTGCTGCAGCATGGGGGATAAAGTTTACTCATTCTAGCCCTGGCTACTCCCAATCTAAAGGACTGGCAGAAAGGACAGTTCAAACGATTAAACTCATGAGAGACATGGGAATCGGGGGTGGATCCTCATATTGGGGTTTTAGAGCTACGCAACACTCCAATCACTGGAATGGCCTATTCCCCTGCACAACTTTTAATGGGTCGGACACTTCGAACCAAGTTACCTGTTGTGGCTGCTGCATTACGGCCTCAGACTCCAAAGAATGCACCCCGGGGATTGAGAGAAATTCAGCACAGGCAGATAGTTTATTATGATCATGGCACCAAGTTACTACCAGCCTTCCAAAAAAGGGATGCAGTCCAATGGAGACATCAGTAGGTTGGCAGCCTCCAAATATATTATCTGTTGGTCCTCAGCCAAGATCTTATATAATTGAAACACCTGATGGCAGAAAGTACAGGAGAAACCGACGTCATCTCAGGATGGATAACACAAATGATCAAGACCACTCAGTGCCACAGGTACTTGTAACTAGACGTGGAGCAGAATCAACAATCACACGATACAGACTTGGAGGCTGAAGTGCCAGGTTCAGATGGAGACCAAGTCCCTCTAGATCTGCTTGCATTACATCCCGTGTTGGAAGGGTAATAGTACACACAGAAAACACGACAGGGCCAGCAGGGGCCCCATTAACCAGTGGGCCCTGGGCAAGTGCCCACTTTGCCCATTGGTTAAAGCGGCCCTGCCGCAGGTAAGAATCATCAAATACAAGCAAAGGTGCCAGAAAATCAGGATCGTCAAAAGGGGAAGCCAAAGTCAAATACCAGATATCAAGAATCACATAGGGAGATGAAGGCATTTGCTGCAGCTCCTGTCTTATCACTAGGAGAAGCACAGAACTCTGAGCAATCTTTGCCAATGTGAGGTTTAGATACTGGGTGAGAGAGGATTGGTTATGATGTTTCTAGGGGGAGGAGATTCAGTAGGTGTTCCCATAGTACTACCTTTGTTTATATTTGCTCTGTACTCGTTGCGCGGATGAGAGGATGTGATTGTATTCGCGCACACAGGAGAGAATGTAAGGAGAGCTGCGGCAGGAGTGACGCAGTGTTCGCAAATGGCATATCCGAGGTGAGTGAGTGCCGCGAATAGCGGGAACACGCAGACGGCCATGACAATAAGTAACCCCAGTGCCTTTTTTTCAGCCATTAGCTATGATGCCAATTTAATGGCCAAAATTTTATTTATTTCAGCAGAATATCTCATAGAGGGTTTTTAGAAACAAGTAGGGTTGAGTCTCTCTATTAATATTTATACATTATAAATTATTTGAAGACCAAGAGAAATAATTGAAACTATGCCTAGTGACTATTAATTTGCCAAGCAAACAGTTGGTATTGTGACAAAACAAGACATAAGGATCATTGTTTGTTTTTCGATTATAGCAGCTGAAAACATTTGCCTTTAATCTTGTCATAAACAATTAATTAAATCATCCAAGAGCGCTACATATTTATGAGATTTAGCATTTTGTACAAAAATATTTATGGTATACCTGCTAGAATTGGACAAAGATTTACATATTTGTATGTGTTTAGATTTGATGAGAAATAGGTGCTAGCTAAATGTGTCAAGCAAGCCAACATCTTTTAGAAAAAGCTCAAAATAGACAGTCGACAGCTTATTGCTTATAGTTTGCTGGGATGAAAAATGTCAGCACACATTGGGGGCTATGCATTACTCCACTAGATTGGCATTGTATAACTTATTTTATACTGCTTTGAATTGCACAAAGGGGATTTCTTTATACCATTATGTTCATCATATCATATAATTTATTATAAAAAAATAATAATTCAAAAAACAAAACATTTTTTGTAACTTTTACATGAAAAATCTTTTAAACATCTACAAATGCAAATAAAAAAACTGCTAAATAGATTCTAAGTTATAGGGCAATAATTCAAAGTAGTGTTTGTTTTCTAACATTTTTCTCTTACACTGATCTTTTGACTCCATCCCTAATCACCCCAACCCTAGCACTAACCCTAACCTAACTCTAACCCTAAACCTAGTTGCTATCTCTAACCCTAGATGCTGACCCTAACCCTAGATCGTATCCATTTTTTTCTTTTCTCAGTGTAATATTGCTGACTGCCTCTTGAGGTAGTCTAACAACAGTAAAGAGGGATGGAAGTGATATCTGATCATTTCCATTGCTATTGCCGACTCCAGGGCAGCGCCATATTGGTGGGACATGCTGCCTTCTGATACGGCACCCGCTATCACTCGGTGTAGTGATTGCGATGCCCCAGGGTGACACATTTTGCTGTTGTTTAATACTTTGACACTGATCGCGTCCACCGCTCGTTTTAATGGAGTGCATTGACAAAAATGCATGACAACATGGAACATCCTCATTTCCTCAGTGTGTTACAGGACAAATGTTGGCAATAAAATCAGTTCTGTTTAATTTAAAGATTGTATCAATTGTATTTTAAATAGAAATGCTTTAATAAAAGTATACATATAAAGTATCTTATTTAGCCTTCTTTACTTTGTGTAACTATGTCAGAGGGCAGACTTGGGTGGGATGAAGTAAGATCTGGTCTATCTGACCCAAGATTCTAAACAACATGTCCTCCCCAACTAAAACTATTCTTACAAATCTCATGTGTAATGCTGTGTTACAAAATACAGTACGAAAATTATCATCCACAAACCATCTGTGCATTATTCAAATGCTATCCACATTTTACCATATGCATGTTTACAATATTCGTCTTTAAAAATGTCAGTCCCTGAAAATGGTCATTTTTCTTGAGTCAAGTACGTGGGCCAGGTGAAGTAATTATATTTGTAATTACTAGGGGTGAAACACATACATGTGGAATGACTAACAGCATTGGAAAACAGCATTAGATGCCAACTCTCTGTATGTTTATCAAATTTGTACTATGAAACACTTGTTTTCAAGGCCTGTTGCCTAGTTACACACTATCCCTCCTACATTGTGTTCAGTTAAAAATACAACAAAGAACAGTAGACATATGGTTGATGCAACAAAAACATATCAAAGCTAAATTTTACAGAAAGCCTTGAGTGAGCACTTGCCATGGAAAAGCACATCCAGTAATAATTAGACTAGATTTGTCAGCTATGCTGTTTTTCTATCATCATTTTTTATATTTTATTATACACAATGTTTAGACGAGTCCCTTTAAACAAGAAACAGGATGATAACGATTTAAAGCTGACTTATATTTTAGCTAATTCATGTAAGGGAACCCTAAGGACTATGTGATGTTTAAAAAACTAAAATTCTGATTCTGATTGTTATATATATTCATCGTTATTTGTAACGCACACACAAATTTTAGCAGTGTCAGAAATTTTGGGAGGGCAGGATGTGAGGTGCTTATTAGGCATTCCACAGAAATAATGATTGAGCAAACTGAAAGAAAAAAAAACGATAAAAAAAAAAAAGAAGCAAACTCCGAAAAGAATGTTTTAAGTGACACTAAATAAAGAGAGATTCGCAGAGAACTTGGAATTTCAAAGTAGCCAAGTTGGGAAGATTCTCCAATGCAGCTGAATAGTAGCATTTTTTCAACTCAGCTATTTTGGTCTCAAGTTTGAAATTCCCATCTCATTTCCCTGCAATTCTCTGTTTATTGAATAGACCCTTATATTTCACACCAAAGTGTATTAAAGGGAAGATTTGAAATGCTCTACAATGCGCAGAGCAGTATATACATCCAGATACCACATTAATGAGCAAGATTTACCCACCTTTTTCTTCAAGAGAAAGTCCTTAGAAAGACTTAATTACGTAAACATTATTTTTATTGTGACTGTAGAGAATTATCCTCTACAGTCACATTATTGTGTTAGCAAACAAGTGCACACATTAAGACAAATTTGTGTTTTAAAAGACTCTGTCGTGTATGGTGTATACGTGTAAGAGTTTCGCTGACATGTTGGGATGCATAGTAAAGTGTACTTATCTCTTCTGGACACATTCATCCTCCTCTGTAAGGTTTTCAGTCCTGCTGTGCCATTTATGTCTGACGATCCATTTTGTACGATCCAAAACAAAACTCTGGTGCTGCTTCCTATGGGGCATCATAGTCTCAAACTGCCTTTTCTTTTTCTGGTTGCTATTGCCATCCTTCTTTCCTCCCTACACATAGGACTGTAGACATGGGGATGGTCATGCTGGACCTTTACTGGATTTATTATTGTACGTTTGCTGTGTAGGACAGAATATTAATCCTTCTGCTAATGGTTATTTATGTGTAGGCACATACTATTTTAGAATGCTATGAATCTTTATTCCATGGACATGTCTGTCCTCTGGAACCAACTGATAACATTTTTACTTCTACAAACAGCAAAGAGAAGAGCTGGCATCTCCAAGGAAACTGCCTTGGGTCAGTCACTTCTCTCATTGCAGTTCTGCACAGCAACAAACCCTGGGAGCGTTAATGAATCACTGTAAATGTTACTATTAAATATATCCCAGCAGCTAACACCCCAATAAATACACTATATATATAGTACACTGTAACACACACACACACACACACACTGCAAAAGCCATTTGACTATCTATCTGTGAATAAAGAAAGAGAAATGTTGTGACCTATAGAGGTCAAGTATGACAAAGTTTACTAAGTGGAGCAGTAACCATGGATTCCAGTGGAATGTTGCAACTGAAACTGCCCACCTACAGCACAGACCAACACTGAACCTATCTTACATCTGAAAACATGACCTCGTCTTCTCAGTGCGGTGATGGACCCCTTCATGTTGGATGGTGCTTTCATCCTTAAGGATAAAAGCGTCGAAATGGCATCATTGCGCTCCTGACCCCCGATCACAGAGTGATCGAGAGCCAGGGACACACACAGGCAGAAACCCAATCAGTTCACTTTCAGTGAATACTCGCATTGTATTTAAAGCACCAAGGTCATCTACTGCAAGCACCTAGGTCATCTACTGCATAGTAGTCAACTACTTTGACACAGGTGCCACAAGTGGCACTTGGAGACCTCTGGGGTGGCACTCAGCACCTGCCTGCAGAATCATCATCAGTCATGGAGGGCCCAGTAAATGTTACGATCTATGATAGACACTTAGGTCACAGTTTGTACTAGAACCTTTTGGTGCAACAGGCATTAAAGGAATGGAAGGAGAGCAAGAATGAGCAGAGGGGCAAATACTGATGGGCGCTTTAAGTGCGTCATCTTCACTTCCTGCCGAAGATTGGCCACTCACGTTCAAATACTATTACTGATCTACAGTGATCTTATCTTATCTATGACACCGCTGAGCTTTATTAAGAGCAGTATTAGTATTATATAAAATATATTTTATAAAGGAAAACTATTATAGACATAACTCCTTATACATAGCCTATACTCATTATTACCATGCAATACACGGCATTATTAACATCACTTCTGCTGAACCAGCTACCCATAACTCTCTCTGACAAATAAAACAAAACAGTATCCATTACACACACAAGTTACATTCAATGAAGTATAATATCTGAACATTAAGGTTTACTCTCCATGGTGCTGATTGTAGTTTCCCCTTCAGCACAGTCCTCCCTAAGATGTGTTTGGTGAAACTAATTCGGTTTAGACATTTATGTCTTTACAGCAATTAACAGCCCATGAAACCTGTTTTTTTTTTTCATTATTTCATTTATAAGAAACATATAATTGTTGTTGTTGATATTTCCATTTTACATACTTTAGTAATAGAGAACAGCAGTATATATTCCCTAAGCAATGGAGGAGTCTCTGAATATTCCAAATGTCTTTAGTGTGATGACCTGACACACTACATGCTTGGGGGATTGTTCACTTATTATTCTTGACCCAAGTCAATAATTTGAAACATTTCATGCTGAATATTCCACTTCAACTCTTCCCCATAACTGGTGTATGTCTTAGAATCATAGAAACATAGAATGTGTCGGCAGATAAGAACCATTCAGCCCATCTAGTGTGCCCAATTTTCTAAATACTTTTAATAGTCCCCAGTTCCCTATCTTATATCTAGGATAGCCTTTTGCCTATCACACGCATGCTTAAAATTAGAGTTCGTCCAAACTTCGAAAAAATGTCTGGGTCCGTGCTCGAACTTGACTCCGAACCTGAACCCCATTGAAGTCAATGGGGACACAAACTTTTGGCCACTAAAATGCCTTAAAAAAGTCCTGGAAAGGGCTAGAGGGCTGCAAAATGAAGTAAAATGTGGGTAAGAGTGTCCCCATTCATACGAAAAGGTCAGTTGACCTATTTGTATGAATGGGGACTCTATTTCGGTTTATAGAATAGCAATAGCATTACATGTATTCCATAAACCGAAAGTCTATAAACCAAATGTCTTTCGGTTTATAGACTTTCGGTTTATGGAATACATGTAATGCTATTGGCTTTCTATAAACCGAAATAGAGTCCCCATGTCTTTCGGTTTATGGAATACATGCAATGCTATTGGCTTTCTATAAACCGAAATAGAGTCCCCATTCATAAGAATAGGTACTCTATTTCGGTTTATAGAAAGCCAATAGCATTACATGTATTCCATAAACCGAAAGTCTTTAAACCGAATGTCTTTCCGTTTATAGACTTTCGGTTTATGGAATACATGTAATGCTATTGCTATTCTATAAACCGAAATAGAGTCCCTATTCTTATGAATGGGGACTCTATTTCGGTTTATAGAAAGCCCATAGAATTACATACATTGTAATCGCCGAACCCCGAACTCCAACCCGAACATACAGTGAAATGTCCGTGTTCGGGGTCCAAAAACCGTAATGTTCGGTACGAACCCGAACAGTGCGGTTCGGGTTCGCTCAACACTACTTAAAATCCTTGACTGTGTTTACCTCCACCACTTCCGCTTGAAGGCTATTCCGTACATCCACTACCCTCTCAGTAAAGTAATTGCAAAGTCTTACTTTCTCTATAGATTTTGCAGTTTTATAGTAATGTTTTAAGATTTAGGATATGAACCACTAGCACAGATAAGTGCGTTTGTAGGGGGGGAAAAGACACGAAGATAAGCTATTTTGCCTTTCAAATTGGGGCATTTCTATTAATTAATATTATTATTCATTGATTTAATTTGGACTAACCTTAAATTTTAAAGACAAGCTTTAAAAAGGCTCTTCTTGATTTGATCAATCCTTAGGCAAAACTAACACTGCTTCTCTGGTTTATTAAAAAAAAATAACAATAATAATATGTAATTATTAATTGTATACTGAACTCAGGTAAATCCAGTGACAGTGAAATCAGAACTAGCACACGGATTTGCTAAGTTTTGGCCCTTTTACATTTTCTGATTAATGTTAAGCATGCCAGAAAATACACAAAAGCAAACCTCATTTGAAGCTCCTATTGGGAAAGATTGTACTGTGTGAGTTACTGTAGTCAATGCGTGCAGTACCTCATCCCATCCCCCCTCCCTTTCCCTATCTCTACTGGAGAGTTCAGCTTATCCACTGTGGACTGCAGTGTCTAGTGCTTGGCTCTAGTGCTTTCTTTCCTAGTAAATGAGTGGCAGTCAGATCCTAGCATGTAATATACAGGCTATATGGAATTCTTTTTTTTTTTTTCTTCACATCAGTATTGTCTTGGCTGATTTCTTGTTGGCAAAAGCATCCTTAGTTGTGAAACTGGTCCTGGCACTTTAGGGAGCTGGGTAGACAGACCTGTTCTCGACTGGGGCTGGCAGCGATCCAAACATGGTAGCAGCACTCCATCCACATTCAACCTCCTCTGCAGAATGGATTGCCTGCTTAGATAAAAGGTACCTTCACGTTCTAACGTGCTGGATGCTGGGTGAGACGTGTGTTGAATGACATGTCTCAGTGCATGCTAATTAAACAGCATAAGGCTTTGTATAATAAACACAACAACAACAATAAAAAAAAAAATGCTTAGAGAACAACGATGGCTAACATTTGACACTCAAGGTTTGTGTGGCTGAGCATCATGGGAACTGTAGTCCACAGCTGCTGGGTTGGCAAACCATCACGGATATAGTGTGTGCATGATTTTATTTTTACATAGGATGTGCGATTTTGCTTTGTGATTTGAAATAAATATGAGTGCATGTGTTGAAGCAGGGCTGCAATGCTGGCTGATTTCTCTGCCTGGTTGTCACTGTACACTTGCAATTGTATGAATAAAGGTTTGCACTGTGCATGGATGGGAAGAAATCAATGACATAGAGGTGTCCATTAGCAATATTTGTTAACAAGTGATGAGTAAGCACTAATGACTGGATTGCAGGAAGATAGCAGTGTAAATATGGGGCATGGGGGATACTGGATCAGCTGAGATAATGCATTAACTCATCAGTATTCACCTGTGAAAACGTAATCTACTGTATATTTGCAGCCAGGCTCTCTGTATGTAACAGGATTAATAATTAGACTTTATTATAAGTTCTCCCTGCATTTACTGCACTGGCTGCTAAATAGATCTGGCTCTTTCTGTTGCCCTAGCCAGTGACATTTAGATTTGTAAAGAAAATGGTGTACACACACCATAGTGTATGGCTAGCTCAAAGGGTTCAATGCCAGACTATAAGGGTAGATTATTCTGTAATATATGTGCTTAATATAGCACTTTGACTGGGATTAAGGTAGCCATGCTAGGAAACACTTACCAGGGCCATAGAAAATAAATGGATACAACAAGGCTTGCTGAAAGCCTTATCTTTATACAAATGGAGCATGGAATTGATAACCCAGCATGCTTAGCCTCATGTCTGTAAAGGCAAATGCAGCTTTAGTGTGTAAAATGTCGTCATGAGACGCTGGTATACTCTGTACCACGGATGGCTAACCTTGGCATTGCAGATGTGTGGGAACTACATAAGCCATGATACTCAAGCAATTCTAGGCCATTGTAGTGCCAAGGGTAGCCATCACTCCATACCATAGATATATATAGACTGTGCTGAACTCATCTAGTGGACTTAAATAATGCTGTTTACAGTTTCTTGTCCATTATGTGCAGATTTAAATCCTGTCTTGAAACATGTTCCTTGAACACAATTCTGTCATTACTGAATCAATGTATCAGTGTACGTTATATGTAACATAGAATAAGTAGCCATCATGTAACTCTCCAACTGTTATTGAACTATGATTCCCAGAATTCTCTATGAAAATGTGGATGGGCCCAGTGAGACCACAGTGCTGCACAGTTATAGGTCAACAAGCGCTGGAGAGATACTTGCGGTTTTCACATGTTAATGAGCATATTTTCACATTAATCAGGGCTGTATTTAATGTTAATGTGACCCCAGGAAATGTCACCTTGCCACCTTATGCTTTTAACTCTGGCACCCCTATTCCTACCCTCCCCACTCACAAAACCAAATGTGCAGAAGAAAAATCTCCCAAATATAAGGACAAAGTAACCGAGCTGGAAAAATCCTCCCATTGAGCTATACTTCAAACTGTGCTAACTTACTTTTAAACCCTTTGTGACACTAGGACGTACTATTTTAGAGTACCGAAAAGACGCTTTGACGGCATAGAACCTCTAGTGTTAAACAGCTCGTCGCGGCTACCCGTGATGAGCTGTGCTCAGATCCCACTGCAGTGACTTGCAGCGGCATCCTTCCTGTCAGATGAGGCTACTTGAGCTCAAAGCGAGCACTGGCTACATTTATTAATAGCACTGTTCCGGAACATCCGGGTTCGGGCGCGGTTCCATGGCATCACGTCGGGAGGTATCGTGATCTTTTGGCAGGGACCCACAGGGTCTATTAAGACCCTAATCGGGTCTCTGCCATAGTGATAACCTTGGGATCGTTGGACAGGAACAAAACATGACGTTTTGGTGCTTGCGTTGTCTGGGACGCAAGCACCATGCGTCACAAAGGAGTCAATTGTGCAAGACGTGGGGGGTGGGGAGAGGAGAGACATACATGGGAAGGGAGAGAGATATAAAATTGGGGGGTTGAAGAGAGACAGACATGGCAAGGAAGAGGAAAGGGACAAACATGGGAAGGGAGAGAGACATAAATGGTGGAAGAGGAAAGAGACATGAGAAGTGAGAGGAGACAGACAGGCATGAGGGTAGAGAAAAGGGGGGTGCCATGGCAGTGGCCTGCCCAGGGTGCCGGAACACTTAAGGCCGGCCCTGCATACAAAGAACCACTCTTTTGCTAAAATCATTACCAATAGCTTGCCTTTGTGTGCAGCATTAGAGGAGAGACAGACAGATAGACTTAATGGCCATTAGGGTTAAGGAGAAACAGGTGGTATCTGGTCCTGGCAAGAATAACTAAAATGTTCCCACATTGCCCAAATAAATGCTGGAGATGTGGAAAAGATGGAGAAACCTACCTACATATATGGTGGAACTGCTCTGCAGTAAACACCCTATGGAGTATGGTAAAACAACTCTTGGAGAGTATAGGGAACTTTAAATTTAGAAAAAGCCCGGACCATTTTTTATTACCCTTGAACTGGCCAAAGCTAAATAAGAAACAGACCATCCTAGCCACACATTGTTTGGTCGCCACCAAAATAATAATTGCAAGAAATTGGAAAAATGCCCAGCCCTTCTCCATTATTCACTTAAAACAACAATTGATTTATCAATTCCAAATGGAGAGAGGCCATAAACAGAGTAAAAGGCCTTTTTGAGGAAATATCTATGTGGGATGACTGGATAAAAACGATACAAGAAACATAAGGGTGAGAGACAGTAGTAACTGATATCCAAAGATATCTTATGGTATAATGATGGGACTGATGCAGGCGGAGTAACCTCCTTAGGCTGACAGTCTGTGATGATGGCTTTTTTTTTTTTCTTTTCTGTCTTATTCAGATATTGTAGAATCTGTGATTTGTGTATGTTTGATTTATACGTGCACGCAGTATTTATATGTTCATAAAAAAAAGTTTTAAAAAAAAAAAGGAGGAACAAGGGTAAGTGAGCCTGGGCGATGCCATGTTTCAGAGAGTGTAATAGTCAGCAAGGGAAAGAGTACAATACATACAAATGTAAATCAGTGAAATTTTACCTGTACTGGCAATTAAAAGTATGAATTGAAAAAGGCAGCTATATGGGCTCAAGTAGCACACTCAATGGGCTCCAGCGGTTTGTCTGGACCCAGGACAGCTAACCCATTTGCCCTGTGTTAAATATGGCCCTGACTTGAACAAATATCTGTCAGTTTGGGTTACCCAGAATCATTCATGTTCTTGAAAAACTGCATCAATTCTTGGGACACTTATAAACCAATGAATTCATTTTAATTGGGATTATTTTAAATAATCCTGCATTTTATCCCATAAAACATTTATTTCCAGCATTAAAACGAAGCATGTTATCTAATTAGCAGATGTACCTCAGTCATATCGATATATTAAGACTATGTAGCCTTAAAATGACCCCAAATTGGTTTGTACTAGTTTATAGAATAATTATTATTACCTATAGTTATTAAGCTGTTTTTTGTTTCTGTTTTAAATGTTGATTATACACAACTCTGTATGTGTCACTCTCTTAATAATCTTTCTTTCATTTAAAGTCATAAGTACACATATGATGTAGCTGGTCACAGTGGCATTTAGTGTATGTAACACGCTGTGATCAATCTATGTGAAGATCACAGGGTGAAATGAGCTTCTTGATATCATGTTGTGATCCTGGGGAGATCTAAAACTCATTAAAAATGGATATATCTCAATAACAAATGTACAGCTAGCCTTGTATCTCCTTACCTTCGGATTTCACACCTATAAACAACTTCACATTCTCTTAAAAACATTTACACGTCACAACTACTTTTGTGGCAAACATCAATGTGAGCTTATATAGTGGTAGTGAGCATGTCTGCATTCCTTATGCATTCTTTATAAAAGACAGGCTTCATCACTGAACCTGTGAGGCTTCCTATTCATGGTATTCAGCTCCCTCCTATTTGTATGTGTTGATGAGGGATAAGTCATAATATGGGCTGGAATTTTATATGTTAACATTTCATGTTGAGTCCATTGTGTGCTGCCCGGGGATTTTTTTTCCCCTTCCAAATCACCTGAAATGGTGCCATTATTCCCCAAATAACTTATCACTGTGTCATAATTCCCCTTATCATTTTCCAACCTGTGATTATCACCCCCAAATCACTTGCCACTGTGCCATCATTCTCCCCATAACTTTCCTCTTCTCCATCACATTCACATTAGCCCAGTGTATTGTTGAATATTAGCAATAGTAGTTGTCTCGTATATCTTTTAATAGGTTATATTTGATCCCAGTTCACAGTATCTACTGGATTGTAGAAACGGTTTCATCATAATAAAATATCAACAGCATTAAACTATAGCTTAGGTTGCAGGCAAAAGAGGGGCGAATGTATAGCATGTCTCGTCATTAAGTTTGAGGGACAAAGCAGGCCAAACCAAGCCATGGGCCCTCTCCTCTGTACTGAGTCATATCCCTGGAGATGGTGCCACTTGGTATACCATTAGTATACTCAATAAGGAGAACATTGCCTTTGAAATTCTTTAGGATCCCCACATTCATGTCTTTTTAGGACACTTTTAGTTACAGAAACATACTCCTGCCTTGGACTGACATGCCTATCAGATACCAGCCTGGGGTCAGGCTTGTGTTTGATATTCGGTGCAAAATGCTGCCTCTCAATAGTCCACAATTTGGACATCATAACCGATTACTCACTGATAGCTTCCGAAACCGAAAGCAGCCGAAACGTGCCGAACCAAAGTGGTAACCTCTATCCTCCCCATAGACTTCTCATGTTGGAAGGACTTTTCCTATTGTGATAATAGGCAAAGTCCTCCCTAAAAAATAAAAATATATATTTAAATAAAAATGCCCCCCCATAATATTGTATTAGTAGCCCGCATAATATTGAATGGGATTGGGAGCCACACAAATGGCTCCCAGCCCCCGAAATATACACAAGGGGGTTCAGGGCAATACATGGTAAGGAGCTGGGCAAATGGCACCTACTATAAATTGAGGGCCAGGGATATTTGCCCTGGTTCCCCATATAATAAAATTGACACCTTCCCCCAGGTGCGCGGAATACCCAAAGGTCCCTAAATTCCACCCTGAAAAAAAATTATTACCCGGACCACTCGTAGTCCAGAGGTTGCTAAATTAACTCTGGACCCCCTCCCATAAAAAAAAAAACATACACCCCCTCCTCCACAGCAGAAGAGGGATGTAGAATGAAGTCACTCCTTGGATAGCAGGGGTTTCATTTTAAACTAAAAAGGTATCTGATTGGCTATTTTTTTTTAAACTGAGATTGGTTTCAAGGTGAGTTGAAACGGGCGAATTACATCTGTCTTAGCCTAATTCAGAGCGTGTTCAGGGGTGATAGGCACATAGGGTAGCCAAAAATCTATGGTTTTCATAAAATATTTCTCAGGGAAAAAGTTAGAAAAAGTGGGGTTATTTTGCATTTGTCACTTTTTTTTTCTAAAGTAAATTACATGATATGATGAAAACAATAGTATCTTAATAAAGCCCTATTTATGGCAATAAAAACAGTATATATTTTGTGTGGGTATATTAAATGAGAAAGAGGAAAATTACAGCTAAACACAAACACAGCAGAAATGTTAAAACAGCCATTGTCCAGAATGAACAAAAATGTCCCAAATGGACAGTCCTTAAGGGATTTAATGATCTGATGAGTGTTCTTCTGTCACAATGAAAAATGTCTGTGTAATGCTACCAAGATTATCTAATACAGTCAAGTTGCAATTAATTAATTACAGATTTTCATGCTGGCATCAGAACAATATTTCTCTGATACAATTACGTTTACTGTGGGATTTTGAGGACCTCTAGTGTCGGCATCAGCACATTGTACATGATCCAAACAAATAACAACTTATGATTGCAAATGCGGTGGTTTATTCATTCACCTGTTATACTGCACCTTAGAGTAGTCAGATAATCAGGTCTTTGTCTTACGCTATTTTGGGGAGAATATTTTGCATCACAGAGAACCTCAGAAAAATGACTTGATTAAGCCTAACAAAGAGCTCCAAAGCACCAATATTATACAGGTCTGTGTCGGCAGAAGCATACCACTATGCATACCACTGAGTTGTCAGACTCAGACTATCACAGCAGTTCTATCAGTTGTATCAGACTATGACAGCAGTTCTATCAGAAATATCAGACCATCAAAGAAGTTCTATCACTTGTATCAGACTATCACAGCAGTTCTATCAGTTGTATCAGACTATCACAGCAGTTCTATCAATTGAATCAGACTACCAAAGCAGTTCTATCAGTTGTATCAGACTATCATAGCAGTTCTATCAGATATATCAGACCATCAAAGAAGTTCTATCACTTGTATCAGACTATCACACAGTGCTGTATTTACCGCGAGGCATCTAGGGCGGCAAATTTTCAGCACTGAAAAAAAAAATTTAAAAAAAAATCCGGCCCTTTAAAAAATAAAAAATAAAAAAGACCGCGCTTGCAGGCAGAGACAGAGGTGAGAGGGGATCGGAAGATCCCCCCTCACCATCGCTCTGCCTGCCAGGCTGCACGGGGAGCCGAACAGGCAGCACAGAGAAACCTCCGTGCTACCTGTTCGGCTCCCCGTGCAGTGTGCCGACACGGAAGTGCCGATAGTCACGTGATGGGCGCGCTGACGTCATACGCACGCCCGGTCACGTGACCTGTCGGCACAATTGCCGGGAAGCCGAACAGGCAGCATGGAGGGACCATGCTGCCTGCCACTAGCCACCAGGGAAAGGTAAGTGCTGATGGGAGACAGTGTGTGTGTGACTGAGTGTGATGGGAGTCAGAGTGTGTGTGATGGGAGACAGTGTGTGTGACTGAGTGGGATGGGAGTCAGAGTGTGTGTGACTGAGTGTGATGGGAGTCAGAGTGTGTGTGATGGGAGTAGGAGTGTGTGACTGAGTGTGATGGGAGTAGGAGTGTGAGACTGAGTGTGATGGGAGTAGGAGTGTGTGACTGAGTGTGATGGGAGTGTGTGTGTGATGGGAGTATGAGCTTGATGTGAGTCTGAATGATGGGGCATGTCTTAGGTGTGTAACGTGGGTGTGCAGCTTGGGTAGGGGGGTGCCCGGATTTTGTCTGCCTAGGGCAGCACAAAATCAAGATACACCACTACTATCACATCAGTTCTATCACTTGTATCAGACTATCAAAGCAGTTCTATCAGATAAATCAGAACATCAAAGAAGTTCTATCACTTGTATCAGACTATCACAGCAGTTCTATCACTTGTATCAGACTATCAAAGCAGTTTTATCAGATATATCAGAACATCAAAGAAGTTCTATCACTTGTATCAGACTATCACAGCAGTTCTATCACTTGTATCAGACTATTAAAGCAGTTTTATCAGATATATCAGACCATCAAAGAAGTTCTATCACTTGTAACAGACTATCACAGCAGTTTATCATTTGAATCAGACTATCACAGTAGTGTATTATTGGGCTACTTTTGGGAGCAATTGGACAAGATGTTTGTTGGAAATTAGGCTACTTTTGGACCACCTTTTGGGAGAAATTGGTCAACGTTTACCACTTGTTGAGCCTGATAGTATAAGTATATAGTATACGTGTGTTTGTGGAAGCTATCCCTGTGTGTGCATTATACTATGAGACGTCTGTAAGGTTTATAAGTTCCTCATTATATCTAGATACCGTAGTCCCTAATGTCTATTTACTTTCTTACAGGCCGCTGGAACGCTCGGGAGAAGATGTAGATATTATATTTGCCCGTCTGAAGGAAGTGAAAGCCTTTGAGAGATTTCACCCAAACCTTCTGCAGCAGATATGCTTTTGTGGCTATTACGAATATCTCGAAAAAGGTGTTACCTGTAAGTTAAGTGGTTTTTTTTTTCAAACTGTAAAACGTATACAGGTACTGCTCAAAAAAAAAAATCACAAAATATCAAACCTGGTGACAATGAGGAAAAGTGAAAAGTTTGACTGTCCCAGCTAGAAACAAGGTTTATTTCATCCTCTATAATAAAGTAGAAGTGTCTCTGCGTCCAGTCCCTGTGTCCGTGGGATTGCGCTACTGCGCATGTGCCCCACGGACAGCCGTTGGGACTTGGAGCGCAGAGACTTCGGTCAGAACAGGTGTTCTGACAGATTTCTCGAGCAAATTCTCCTGCGCAATCGCAGGAGAATTTACTCATTGCGCATGCGCACAAAGTTACAGCTGATCACTCAGCTGTAACTTTGTAAAGACTGCGCATGCGCGAGCGACGCTACCCACCTCCCGCCCCCTTCACACCACGCTAAGGTGGTAAGTAACACGGGGGGGGGGGGGCATAAGGGGGCAACATAGGGGCAAGCACCCTGGCGAGGGTGGAGCCTTGAGGGCTTCCTCATCTTGATGGGAGTTGTGATCCCCCTGCTGCATCAATAATACAGCAGGAGGATCACAACTCCCATCAAGATGAGGCAGCCCTCAAGGCTCCCCCCCTCACCAGGGTGCTTGCCCCTATGTTGCCCCCTTATGTCCCCCCCGTCCACATATGTTCTAGCGCCCGTTAATTTAACGGGTTTAATGTCTAGTTATTTAATAATAGGAATATGATATATCAAATATAATAATAATATATAAATAAGCAGATATTGTTTAATCTTATTGAAATACCTTTTAAAGCAAAACACACTTGGATTCACAAATGAGGCATTTGGTAAAGAAGTTTCAGTCGGATATCATCTGCTCATTTCTACTGAAATCCTGTTGCTTTTGGTGACTATTTCATCTTTATTTAACACAAAACAAAAAGTCATTGATCGCAGTTCAGTTTTGCTTATCAGCTTATATATATATATAGGGAGTGTTTATAGGGAGTTTTACAGCGAAAGGGACTGTATCACCTTAACATAACTTATAAATACAAAATGATTGAAAATGATTTATACATCGTGTTAGAAGAATTGCCAGCAAATGCCTAAATTAGGAGGAAAAAATTTGTCTGTGCTGTCGCCTGTTCATGACATCACCCGTGGCTTAATATGCAAATTACAAAGTTTCCATTGAGAAGCAGTTAATTTGCATACCAGGCCTCAGGGGATGACACAGATAAATCATAGTTGCCAACATCGGCCATGTTTGCAGGGACACATATTTGTTCCACATGCTGCAGAAAGAGCATGCAAAGTGCAGCCCGGCAGTATGTAGGATGGATATACTCACAGACACAATCCAGTTAATTAATCATGGTAGGTCCTATAAGATCTCCACCCTGATTAATTAATTGGATTGTGCCTGTGTGTATATTCATCCTGCATGCTGCCGGGCTGCACTTTGCATGCTCTTTTCTGCAGTATGTGGAACAAATATGTGTCCCTGGAAACATGGCCAATGTTGGCAACTATGGATACATTTAAAACACATCTGTATCTACATTTTAGGCATTTGCTTGCAGTTTTGCTGGCACAATATATAGAGATAATTTTTCAATCATTTTTATTTTCTACACGCACTGTAAAAACAATGTTTAGGCGATACCGTTCCTTTAAGAGCAATGATAATCATGTGTGCACTTTTAAACAATATTGCAATTAAATTATTGAATGCAATATGAGTGGTGTCAACACAGAGAAAAGTACTAATAACTGAACCCAAATTCATATAAAAATAAATACACATTTTAACTCTTGAATTCACAATAAAATGGCATAAATACAACCATTTGAAAGATGGTGTTTGTACAGTAAAAGAAGACAATGCATTTTTTGGCAGCTTTATTAGCCAATTATACTTGTGATATTCAGCAGTTTAATACAAATACACACTTTCCTGTAGCTGCACATCTCCAGGGCATCTGTCCGTAACAGATGAACTTTCCACCCATCTGGCACTAGCAGATTTTTATATAACTGTACTGCGGTCCTAAGGTTAGAGTGCACTTTTGGTTCACTGCTTTAAGCTACCAAATTGCTCATAAACTCAGGTTTTACCTTTATAGAGCCCACATTATCATTGCAGCCACTGGGATCATACAAATCTGGTTCATTCTAAATGTCTTTCTCATGGGGTATGCTCATCCCACCCATCACACTGCATTTTTAAAATGTATTTATAATGTTAACAAAGCATCTATTTAGAACCTTCTCTGGTTCTATTCATTTTAAGACATTGCTGGTCTTAAAATGAATAGAACCAGAAAAGGTTCTAAGTATCCTTATCTCTGAACAAGCCTCATGGCAAAACGCGTAAGCAGTGGCGTAGCGTGGGGGGTGCAGGGGGGGCCGGCCGCACCGGGCGCAATATCTGGGGGGGCGCACTAGCCCTATGCGGCCGCGTGGCCGCCAGGGCCGTCTTTAACGCGGGGCAAACGGGGCAGCTGCACTGGGCCCATTTACTCCTGGGGGGCCCCAAGGCAGCTGTCCCGTGGGCCCCCAGCCCCTGCTGCCGCGTTCACAGCGCATTGCGCTTGTGAACGCTTTTTTCCGGCAAGCCGCATCCGATGGATGCGACGGCCGGAAAAAAAAAAAAAAAAACCTGACGCCGGATGTGACGTCGCGTCACATCCGGTGTCTGTTTCCCTCCTCCGTGCAAGAGGGAAGACTGCACGGAGGAGACATCCGGCGGGGGACACGGAGCCGCTTCATGTAAGTATGGGGGGGGGGGGGGGGGGGGCTGGCTGGCACAATATTCCTGGTATCTGACTGGCACTATATTACTGGGTATCTGATTGGCCCAATATTACTGGGTATCTGATTGGCACTATATTACTGGGTATCTGAATGGCACTATATTACTGGGCATCTGATTGGCACTATATTACTTGGCATCTGATTGGCACTATATTACTGGGCATCTGATTGGCACTATATTACTGGGTATCTGATTGGCACTATATTACTTGGCATCTGATTGGCATTATATTACTGGGCATCTGACTGGCACTATATTACTGGGCATCTGGCTGGCACAATAATAATGGGCATCTGACTGGCACAATAATACTGGGCATCTGACTGGCACTATATTACTGGCATCTGGCTGGCACAATAATACTGGGCATCTGACTGGCACAATAATACTGGGCATCTGACTGGCACTATATTACTGGGCATCTGGCTGGCACAATAATACTGGGCATCTGGCTGGCATAATATTACAGGCATCTGGCTGGCACTATATTACTGGGCTCTGACAGGCACAATATTCCTGGTATCTGACTGGCACAATATTATTGGTATCTGACTGGCACAATATTACTGGTATCTGACTGGCACATTATTACTGGGCTCTGACTGGCACAATATTGCAGGCATCTGACTGGCACAATATTGCAGGCATCTGACTGGCACAATATTACTAGGCACTGACTGGCACAATATTACTGGGCTCTGACTGGCACAATATTACTGGGCTCTGACTGGCACAATATTACTGGCATCCGAAAGTTACAATATTACTGGCATCTGAATGGCACAACAATTATGGCATATGTGTGTGTGTGTGTGTGGGGGGGGGGTAACATTAGAGGTACAGGATTGAGGAAGTTGGCTCCATCTAGCCCAGTCTTGGATCATCTCCAGGGTATGGTTCCATTTTGATGTTTAGTTTTTGTTCTTGATATTGTTTGTCGTTTACGATGGTTGTGAGACGACATATAATAGCATGGCCCATGCTAGGTTACTACATGTGTATATTTGTATTCATAGACCTGCTGAAAATGTGGAGAATGTGTGTAATGCATGTTCGCACTCAATAAAGTGTTGGAAAATAAACTTGTATTTAGATGCATTTTACTTTAATTACATAAGTATTTTCATAACAAACAATACATGTGCTTGGGGGGTAAGGGTTTCTTTAACTAATCTAGTAGAAGAGACTCGAGTGCTAAAATCCACGGGTTAGGGGGCGCAAATTACTTGCCTTGCCCCGGGTGCTGACAACCCACGCTACGCCACTGCGCGTAAGGTCTCCTTTTACTCTACAAGCACTACCTTGCATATGTTTTATACATAAACGGTTGTATTTATGTCTTAATTATTGTTAATTTAAGAATAAAAAAGTCAATTTATTTTTAGACAAATTCCAGTCCAGTTCTCAGTACTTTTCTCAGTGCGGACACCACTCATATCACATTCTGTATATTATCTATCATCCTTTCTGCACTATCCCCCTACTGGCGCAGATCCATCCCTGATTTCGCATTTAAATGATTTAAACATAATCTTGTTTTATTTCTACTTCTGATTGAAATGTTCTGTGTTTTAACTTGATTTGTCCTGTAAAATAAAAAGCTAGAATTCATTATTCTTTCTGTTCCAGTGTATCGTCAGGGTGATATTGGCACAAACTGGTATGCAGTGCTAACAGGATCACTGGATGTTAAAGTGACTGAAACAAACAGCCACCATGTAAGCATTTTCTTTCCAATTTAAACATTTGCTCTACAGTAAATATACTAATGGCTAGCCCATAGTGCAATCAGAATAACAGGGGAAACACACATAGTGCATGATAGACATGAGTCTCCACAGAAAGGCATAGGAGCGTTACAGTATTGCACACATCTGAATTGAGATGATCTATTCCCCAGTGCAGTAGCCTGGTATTCGGTATTTGGGGATGACTCGTGTTAGCACAAACTAAGAAGCTGAATCTCAATATGGTAGAAAATCTGCCAGATTTACAGGAACCAGCAGTGGGATCGCCTCTGTCAGATGGTGGTCACTTTAAGTGTCCTCAGTCTGATATGGAAAATGTAGCTGATGCTTTATAAAAATGCGGCAACCCTCTGAGGTATCACACTCTTGAGATATTTTGGTAGGGACCCACAGGGTCTGTAAAGGGGGTCTCTGCCTATGGGTCCCTGGCTCGGCCAGGAGCAAAAAGACAACGTTTTGCTGCCCCTCTCAATACATACCTTTTTAAAAAACCCTCCCTGCCATAAGTGATTTTCGAATCAGTCTCCATATGGCAAACTCAGGGTCAGTAAAAGGTCTGTCTACGCCATGAAACTGATCAATCCTTGTTTGTAGTGGGAATGTAGACAATAATATCAGAAATGGGTCATTTGCATATCAAGCCACTAATGATGTCATAAACAGGAGACCACAGACACGTAAAATATAGTTTCCTTTTAATGTGTGTATATTGTACTTGCAAATCTGCTTGCACAATATATAGATAATTTTTCATTCTGTACCTTTACACTATAAACATTGTTTAGGTGATGGAGACCATTTAAAATGCATTCGTCTAGGTCTGCTGTGATAAGTCAATTAATGTTAGATGGCTGTTTTAAAAAAATATGAATTTGCCTAATATTTTTAAGAGAATGTGTGACAACAGTAAATTAACCATTGAAGACCTTGATTAAGCAAATTATTTATTTAGTTTTAGCCTGAAATGTATTTAACACCCAGAGAACCATCTGTGTTTTTTTTTTTTGGTATTTTACTCGTGCAATGCACTAGTAGCACTGTCAGAAAATAGAGTAAAATGGGTGTTATTTTGTGCATCACCACATACTAATAAACATAAATATGATTTTTATTTTCATTTTGTATCAGATGGTGCTGTCTTTTAACTAGGTCCTTTCTGCTGATACCATTTAGAAACTAGTACAGAGGGACCCCTGCACAATTCAGACCCCGCTCACACATGAGGGGCAAGCCCCCACTTTGATTGGCTGTGTACAGCGCTGACTGAGCGCTGACTGAGGCAGAGCTGACAGTAAACTCTAAAGACACACATCAGGTTCAATTGTGGGAAGGGGATATGATTTTTAACCCTTGGTAAGCTTAGTTGTCTTTTTAAATGGGCCCTGTCACCTTGACAATGTAAAGAATACATATGATACAAAATTATATATGCCTTGCACTATCAGAATGGCATACAAATGTATAATATAAAAGGAATATGTGTTTTAACTGTGTCTGGTTTTGGGCCGAAATGTTGGGGTTTTGTTTTTTTTGTATATCCCCTGGTCTCTTCCTCTGTAAGTTCTTCTTATATATTTATGTGGAAGCATACATTTTGTTTATTATATTACTGCTACATAGATGCTTATATTTTTTATTTATTTTGTGAATAGGTGTAATTTACTGTAACCACTTTTTCCATATTTTTCTTTGTTTATTCAATACATTTTGTATTTTTTATATATATATTCAGGTGTGCATTCACTATTTGTTGGTCTGTTTATAGTATCACCTGTCAAGTGATATGCAAATGAACTCGTTTTCAATGGAAATTTGTGCAATTGATATATCAAGCCTTAGGTTATGTCGTGAATAGGAGACATCACAGATAAAGTTTGTTCTTAAGTTATTTAACACGATCTATAGATCATTTCTGATCATTTGGTATTGGCAGAACAAGGTATATTTGAATGAGTTATCACTAGCAAGTGTGTGCTTTATAGTCACACTATAAATACTGTTTAGTTGACAGAGGTCATCTAAATGCTTATCTGCTCTGGCTTCCCTCCTCTTGTGTCAGTGTTGACTGCAATAAGCTCCCTCCAAATCTGATAATTCCTTTATCCAGTCTGGGGAAGCCTCCAGAGAAAGTCTCACTGGAATTTGCTCTTAGAAACACTTAGTAGCTTGCAGGTTTATGGGTAATGTGTTGTCACCAACTGCGAAATGATAGGTTCAGACAGCCTGCAACAGATTGCACTCCAAAGCATGGAAACTTTTGGAGAACTTTGTGAATGATCAGTAAGTTTAAGTTATTTTATACATGGCTATTAAAATAGAGAAATGCTGTATAGTCCTCTCAAACCAAACAATCGGATTTGTTACATATGCCAAATTCATCTGTGATTTCATTGATAGATTTGCTTTGCTTGTATATGTTGTAGAAATTTAAATAAAAATAAAAAAATATATATATATATATATATATATATATATCAATTTACTCACCTAACCACTGCAGGAGAACCATGATATGTATCAGCTGCTATTGCAATCCAAATACCTGCATTAGGAACACCAAACTACACATTTTGTACCATGTACCCTGTTTACAATGATTTTAGTTTAATAATGATTTTATTTAATTTTAGCTTTAATTTTAAAGGCAGAAGCAATGCATTTTGCACTCAAATGTGAGACCTGAACCTTTGCATGAGTGCAAGCTCTGGATTAGATACTGTATTATTAAACTACCCAACTGCCAGATATGTTTACGTCATGTTGCAAATTAATGAATTGTACACAAGGTATTAAACATGCTACAAAGGTAACAAGTTACATGGAGCACACCTGGTATTTATATATGCACTAAATGACAATATGTATATTGTGAATGTAGAGCATGAAAATATCTGTATAATGTGTTAACCGACATGTAAAGAAAATGGGTTTTAAATGTTTTTGTGATGTTGCCTGTTTATGACATCACTTTCTGGTTTGATATGCAAATTACATTTTCTATTGAAAAGCGACTCACCTGCATTTTAATTTGTTTAATTGCTTTCAATTCTAGTAACACAATAATATACACAATGTTAAGGTGACCGAGCTCTATGTGTGGGAATCACTTATCATTTTAGACAAGGAGTTGCACAAAATTTGATTACAATAGCCGAGATAAAAAAAACAAAACAAAAAAAACGTGAGATGTTGACACAGTTACATCTGTTAACTTGGCCTAGTCACAGTGAACTACTCAGCAATTGGCATGAATTGCAGCCAGATTATTACACAGTTGCACCTACAGAACTGGTAAGATTAGTATTGCATTTGGGAATTAGATATTCAAAAAAAAAAAAAAACTACCACACAATCCAGAGAGACATGGAAACAAAAAATGTACAGTTCATCACACCAAAGATGTGTTTAAAATGTGGAGACCTTTTGACTCCGGTGAGTGTAACCCCACTCTGTGGAATCTACAATGTCTAAAGCTTCACTAGGATCTTTAGAACAGACCATTTTGGACAACATTTTTGACCTATTGTATATTTGGCTGCATTGTGTTTACAAACCACAAGGTGGCAGTGCTAGTCACCTAGCACTGAATCACCTGACCACTTCTGTGCTATTTACCAATTGCAGCGAAAGGTCTAGTAACTGATTCACAGGTGCAGCGAATGTTGGAGGAAAAAAAAAAACAACTAAAAACACCTGGTTTATGTTGCTTCTACTTCCAAAAACCAAACCTAAATTACACTGCAATGCATAGATTATTATTACTTTATTAAACCCCAAAAACTAAATACATATAGCTAATTATATACAATGTCTCCACTAACACACAACCTGAATACACTGCCAGGAGCGTTTCTGTGTGCCAAGGGATGCTATAATATGTATTGTATGGATAGTGCTTCACTATGACCGGATCTGTTCAGTTACAGCATAAACCCTAATTAAAGGTACAGTATATTGTGTGTATTACATCTGTACCTGAACTATACATACATCTTTATTTTTGTTTACATTTGGGCCTCCATGACATGTTGAGCAGTGACCTGGAGAATCCATATGGGCCCAATGCAGTAAATTACCCTGTTGCAGGCTCAAACATCCTGATTGGTTACATTTTGGCAGATCTTCAAAATAAAAGAGCCAAATTATAATTCTTCCCCTCCCATGTGGCCTCCCTCTTGAAAGCAGGACGGTCTATTTTTTTTAGATTGGACAGCAATGTCTCCAACCCCCGCCCAGATCAAATGTAACTTACACATTTTCCATGGAAGGTAGTTATTTGCATACCAAGCCACGGGTGATGTCATAAACAGGAGACAACATACACACATTTAAAACATATTTTTCTCTTAATTTATACATTTGTTTACGCAATGTTTAGATTTTTTTTTTTTACATTTTATTATTCTTTACATTGATGGTATAAACAATGTTTGTTTTTAATGGGATGGAACACCTTTAAAAAAAAAAAACACCTTTTGGGTGGTGCATGAAGATAACTCAGTGTGGGTAATATAGTTAGAAAATGATCTTGTAAATAGTCAATTCTTTTATAAAAACACATTATAAGTTAAGGAGCGTCACTGGTAGATGTTGGTGTTGTGTAACATAGAACGTGTAGGCAGAAAAGTCCCATTTGGTCCATCTTGTGCCTTATTTTCTAGATACTTTTATTAGTCCCCAGTTCCCTATCTTATATCTAGGATAGCCTTGTGCCTATCCCACGCATGCTTAAGCTCCTTTACTGTGCTTACCTCTACCACTTCGGTTAGAAGGCTATTCCATGCATGCACTACCCTCTCAGTAAATTAATACTTCCTTATATAACTTTTTTTTTTTTTTTTTTTTAAATCATTGCTACTCTCTAATTTAAGACTGTCTTCCTAGTTGTGGTAGTTTTTTCTTTTTTTAAATATACTCTCCGCTTTTACTGTGTTCAGGGCCGGTTTAATGGGTGTGCGACCTGTGCCAGCACACAGGGCGCAACACCCCGGGGGGTGCCACGAAAAAAGTAGAGGCACTGGCTGGGGAGATCAGAAAATCTCTGCTCGGCAGACCTCACCGGGTGAGAGGTGAAGCTCCGCCCCCACCCTGTGAAGCAGAGTGGCGTCTGCTTCACTGGGAGCTGCGGGCAGCATAAGAAAGTGCTGCTCGTGCTCCCCACGCTTGGTGATGATGCAGTGCATCGGATTTCAGAGAGAACAGGTATGGGAGAGTTAGAGAGAGACACATACATGGAGAGAGAGGAGACAGACAGGCATGAGGAGGGAGAGGAGACAGACAGACATGGGGGGGCGCCATGGGGGAGGGCCGCACATGGCGCTGGAACACTTAGTGCCGTCCCTGACTGTGTTGATCCACTTTATGTATTTAAATGTTTCTATCCTATCCCCCCGTTACGTCTTTCCTCCAAGCTATGCACACACACACTCTCACTCACACTGACATACACACACACACACACACTGCTGTCTGCTGTATCCTCCCTAAGGGGTTAGTGGATAAGTGAGCGTTACTTTGCAACATTTTCCTTTTAACATTATTGATATGAATGTTGTAATGCTTCTGAATATTAAATCTTCCAATATATGCATTATTCAGGGACAATTGAGCTGTTCTAGCAATTAACAATAGTTAAGTTGATGAGATGAAATGTTTATCTACACTCACCTGCACCTCAGTTTTAGTGGCTAGTCCCCATACATTCAAGGTTCACATCTGTCTTAACAAATATTTACAGACTTTGACAATTCAGCCGGCCTGCTTATTTTTAGGAGCCAGGAAATCATACATCAATAGAGGTCTGTGTAAAATAATCAAAATTAGGAGCCAGAAGCAGGGATTTTTAGGAGCTACAGTTACCTGGCTCCTGGGGTTTGTCAAACTCTGTTTTATTTGCATTTAAGATGTAATAGTCATGTTTACTAACGATGCTTATTTAATCCAAGGATGCGGTCATTATTTGCACTCTGGGAGTCGGAACCGCTTTTGGCGAGTCGATATTGGACAACACTCCCCGTCACGCCACCATCGTTACGCGAGAATTCAGTGAACTCCTGCGGATTGAACAGAAGGATTTCAAAGCCCTCTGGGAGGTAAGTGAAGCTAAATCATTCTAAAACTGGATTTTATCTCTCACCGGGGCCTGCTTCGCAGCTATATATGTGGAAAGGAAATCGTTTTATAGAGTGGTGGAAAACCATTAAATGTAGTACATATTGCAAATATGTTTTAACAACTGTATTTCCCTCAAATGACATATGAAGCTGTGTAAATAACAAATGGAGCGGTGTAATCAATGCCAGATCGCTAGAGCAGGAGCTGTTAGTATCAGCTGCAGAGACATATGCAGTATTTGGAATTGCTGGTTTATTCCTGCAACTTTGCTACATAGCATGAGGAGATCGAATTAACAGGGACCTAACAAATCTCATCAGCTATGAAAGCAGGACTGGTAACTCTGGAACAGAGCGTCCGATCTCCAAAGGCTGTGATACTGGCAGAATCTGAGAAGGGAGTGTATGTTTGCATGGCATCTAATGCAATGTGTTGTTCGACACTGTGCGTGTGGGGGTGGAGGGATAGCTTGGCTATTCCAGCACTTGTACAGACGCACACCTTTGCTCAGATTTCTGTAAAAATGAATGCAGTCATTGTTACAGAAATCTGAGTTAACCCCCCCCAAAATTCTGAGTCTAAACCTCCGGGTGAAGGGAAAGTTCTCTCAATGACTGGTTTTGGATGTATACCTTCTATATATCTATCCTTTTTTTTGAGAACATTGTGGAGAAAGTTGCCTGGAGACCTCCCCATTTTTCTTCTGTTTGGGGGGCAGATAAAAGGTTCACATTAGAAATGGTGATGGGGCAGGGAAATAGAACGGGTGTGGCCTTTCAAGAAGTATGTAGCCTCATTTCACAAGGGGCACTACCATCATTATAAAACTATAGTCTCGGCAGAGAGTGGGCAGAGCTTCTCCGACCAGCTGTGAAACCCATGGCCTCCAGATGAAACTCGGCAAGTTGTCTGATATGATGCAAATGGTCAACAAATGATATCCAAGCTTGGTTACTGGTATATTATTTTCTCTATTCAAGGCTTTTTTTTATTTTATTTTTTCTCCGACCTGCATTTCACACAGACACAGCTACAGTAACAATAAAAAAAAGGAAGGGGTGATAACAAAAGAGGCCATTTTCAATTGAGTTTAGTCTATACTTGGCGGCAGGAAATTGACCTCACTCAGCAGGAGATCTTAAAAAAAAAAAACAAAAAAAAAAAAAAATCCTTAAAAATAAAATCAATGCATAGATGCTTTCACATCACTGAGAATCCGTCACTAGCGGTGCTGTAG
Organism: Pelodytes ibericus; assembly: GCA_036172795.1. NCBI lineage: Eukaryota > Metazoa > Chordata > Amphibia > Anura > Pelodytidae > Pelodytes > Pelodytes ibericus. The sequence goes on from CM069864.1 coordinate 26,784,925, forward strand.
TGATGTAAATTATTAATACATAATTGAACAGTTCAAATTTCTGTAGCAGCCATCTCCGATCATTCTTCAGCTTGATAACCTAAACTGAGCTTTGTAAGCAACTAAAAGGCATAATGGACTCTGGGAGGCATGTGAGGTCAGAGATGGCTGAAATATTTATTTGATGAGTGGACAATACAAGACTGTGACTCATCTGAACCAAAATGTGCTGTGACAACCGATGCCTAATACACTTCTGTAACCGGCAATTCTCCCATTGGAGCCATGAATCGGTGTAACCTATAGATTCCGTAAGAACCTTTTATGGATGTGCCAGACATGGGGACATATTTCATAGATTCCTAGCCGTTCCTCTGTGAAGCATTCCCAAATTCCGTGCAAACAGAACAGCACAACGCATCAGGTTATTTTTGGCATCGCCTTGACAGCTACTGTCTCGAAGTATCTTGTCAAAAGTATGCTGACAGCCACAGAAAAGAGGCAGCGCGTTCATCGTTTCCTGTGTACCCATATAAATCATAAGGGAAGAGGGACGAAGAGACAAGAGGTTCGTTAACCTGACGAGTCTCTTTCTAAGATGCAGTATTTTTGTCTCTCCTAGTTTTTTCTGTGTGTGTGTTCTGCAGATAGATAAAGAGGGGAAGGCAAACTCCATGGAATCCCGTCTGGAGTGTCCCAGAGCAGCTGCCCATCCCTTTCCCAGAAATAAGGATTATTCATGGATGATTGGGAAATGTATTTTTCACAGTATACACTGGAGATAGTGCAGGGATTTCTTTATTAGAGAAACATTACAAATCTCAGCGTCCCCAGTTGCATCCTGCAATAGATACAATGACACGTTTTGTAACATGCCGACGGACTTTCACGTTCGTCAAATCGTCGTACCTCTGTCTCTGCTGTGGATCTGTGCCTTTGGTGACCCGTAGCATAGAGACTGAGGGTGCCTGTATAAGACAGATGAAGCAGGGAACATGGCTTGGGTTGTAGATCTCTTTTCTTATTAGACCACCCATGTCTGGCCCAGAGAGTATGGATCTGTAGAGGGAGCAGGAGGCCCCCACTACCACATCATTACTCCACATTATTATATGTGTCACTTTAAATTCCTGATTTACAGATTCAGAGTGCTCTTGCTTCATAATAGTTACCTCTGTCATGTCTGTACTGTTAGATGGTACATGTCAGCGGAGCTTGGTGTTACTGCATGGACGTGTTCTGACCTATATTATAGGTTGAGGTTTGTGTTTTATGGAACAAAATGACCACATAACATTTACCTGGACATCAGACTGATAAACTTAGAATGTGTCATCGCCAGATAGTGTTGCCACCTGGCCGGTATTTTACGGGCAGGCCGGTAAAAAATGGCTTAAGGCCAATGTTAAGTCTATAGAGACAATACCAAGGCCGTTATTTTTCTGAAGAAAAGGTGGCAACCCTATCGGCAGATAAGAGCCATTCAGTCCATTTAGTCTGCCCAATCTAAATACTTTAATTAGTCCCTGGCCTTATCTTATATCTAGGATAGCCTTGTGCCTATCCCACGCATGCTTAAACTCCATCACCGTGTTAACCTCTACCACTTCTGCTGGAAGGCTATTCTATGCATCCACTACCCTCTCCTTAAAGTAATTCTTCCTGATATTACTCTTAAACTTTTGCCCCTCTAATTTAAGACTGTGCATTTTTGTTGTAGTAGTTGTTTCTTCTTTTAAATGGTTGTAAAACTTTATTTATTGTTTGTTATTTAATTTTGAAATCTGCCTTCTCATTACAAGCATTATCACAGCAGATGCGACGAAGACGGATGGGAGTTGTAATCTAATAAATTCCTAACAGCCACATGGTCAACACCTCTAGCAATCCTGATTATTTTTATTTTCGATACATGTGTAAAAATGCACAGTGTACTTAACTGATTCCTAAGCCATTTTTATTTGTGTATTACATGACTGCCTGTAAAGTGTTTTTTTTTTCCCCAGAGTATTTCCTTCCTTACAGTACAGCATAAAATTAGCATCAGTAAAATATTAATATTAGCACAGCTTGGCATTCTCTCTATACTGTATGCTTTGTGATGTGGATAGAGAATCCAGATCCTGCCTGGAAGGAAATCACGCCCTCAGGATTCTCTGATTTCCTTTTTTTGGCAGGCTGACCTTCTGTCATCACGTTTGTAATACTTACATAATACGAAGCAATGTGCAGCCATTTTTACATTGGTAACTTTTATTGCAAATAATTTTGTTGCTAATTGCAGTCATTCAGTTCCCCATAGACTGCCACTGAGAATCTACCTTTTTATAAAAATCTGATGGGCAATTAACACCCATGTGGTTGGTGTCTAGGACCATTTTTCACGGCTACTTCACCGCTGATGGTTCAGTTTGAACGCTAAACTGTCAGTGGTGAAGATCAATGAGGCCGCTTCATCGTGGCAATGCAAGCTGAAATGTCAGTGCTTAAAAACATACATGCCCCAAATAGTGACCCCGAACCCCATACTAACCCCCCACCCAAACCCTAATACTAACATTAACCCCCCCGAACCCTAATACTAACATTAACCCCCCCGAACCCTAATACTAACATTAACCCCCCCGAACCCTAATACTAACATTAACCCCCCCGAACCCTAATACTAACATTAACCCCCCCGAACCCTAATACTAACATTAACCCCCCCCGAAACCTAATACTAACATTAACCCCCCCCGAACCCTAATACTAACATTAACCCCCCCGAACCCTAATACTAACATTAACCCCAAACCCTAATACTAACATTAACCCCAAACCCTAATACTAACATTAACCTCCCCAAGCCCTAATACTAACATTAACCTCCCCAAGCCCTAATACTAACATTAACCTCCCCAAGCCCTAATACTAACATAAACCCCGAAAGCCCTAATACTAACATAAAGCCCTAATACTAACATTAACTCCCCCCGAACCTTTATACTAACATTAACCCCCCCTAGCCCTAATACTAACATTACCCCCCCTGAACCCTAATACTAACATTACCCCCCCTGAACCCTAATACTAACATTACCCCCCCTGAACCCTAATACTAACATTAACCCCCCAAGCCCTAATACTAACATTAACCTCCCCAAGCCCTAATACTAACATTAACCTCCCCAAGCCCTAATACTAACATTAACCTCCCCAAGCCCTAATACTAACATTAACCCCCCCAAGCCCTAATACTAACATTAACCCCCCCCAAGCCCTAATACTAACAATAAGTCCCTGAACCCTACTATTAACATTGAACGCCCCAAGCACTAATACCAACCTTAACCCCCGAACTAACATTAACCCCTATTAAACATTGATAATACTCACATTCAGCGATCCAGCGATGAAAGATCCGGCGATGACCTTTCGATGACCATAGTAATGACATGTTACTTATTTGTGTGCCTGAGAAGTGGCACAGCCCCTTCATTGCGAAACTCATTTCTCCTGGAGCTCAAATGGCCAGTGTAAGACCTTGTACAAATGCTTAGCACAGAGAAATGATTAATAGCAAAGTACACATGACTAAGAGATTCATCTAGATCCCATTCCATCATTTATTAAATGTTACCGGTACTTAAAAGCCTGCAATCCTTTTCAATTAACTATTTTTATTCTCAATTCTATTTAACAGGCTGAAAAGCTTATGGTTAAACTTTGTAGTTCATTCTATAAATATTTCCATATATTCTGACCCCTACTTATGCTTTGCCAAATGTGAATAATGTTTTATCCTTCAAAAGAGCGAGGGGAATTGTTTTAAATTCCTTTTGAGACCGTATTAAGATTTTGGAGGCCTAGTAGAAACATGGCGGTTTTAATTAGATAGTGTTGAATAATTTGTACCAAAAGTCAGTTTCTTTCCCCATAACGTGTGGATCATATAATGCTGTCACGACTGATGTTTGGGGGATGGGCAGGACTGAGCATCATGGGAAATGTAGCGCAGTACCAAGATTCACCATTACTGCCCTAGTGCATTGTTGTCCAGATGATGTGACTGTTTCTCAGAGTGTGAGTGATGTGTGAGGCACACTTTCAGTCACAAGCTGCCTCAATGAATTCTCTTCTTCATACTGTCTCTTTTATACATTAAACCCCATTATCTTCCACACCCTGTCTGCTAAAAGCTTACATGTAAATGTATCTCCTGTCCTTGAATCCAAGTGATGTTTTGCGTCATTGCATCGGGACCCTTAACTTCTATTTAGTTATGGATAGTAATACAAAAATGGGTCTGTTTATGAAGAGATGATGTACATATTTAATAAAATAATCAAAGCATCTTTTCCTGAAGTATTTAGTACAACTGGCATACAGTTACTAAGTATCGGAACCTTCAAAATGCACCCCTTACCAGCTATGGTCACAAGGATGCCTCGCTAACAGTCACATGGATGGGGCAGAGCACAGCAGCTGGAATGCCACAGGTCTATCCCTGACCATAGTGTTCTGCAATGTGGAGTGAAGGAAGACCTTGAGGAGAGATGTAGTGCTGGTCTCTCTAGCACAGCTGACTATATCACACAGAAGTACTACATAGAATCCTGGAAGGCCACATGTATTACGCATTTCTGGATGGAAATATTTGATGACAAAAACCTTGTGTGCCACTCGGAAGGCTATCCGCATGTGATATTTGGTTCTAATCCCAATTTCAAACCTTGGATGTTTACAAGGACACTTAGAGTGAGAGGTTTAGATTTATAAATCTGTCAGAAATGTACTTTTTTTTTAATTTTTTTAAAGCATAATAGTCTTTTTAGTTAAGAGCAGATGAACTAGCCAAATGACTTTCTAGTAAATTGGGATATATTGACAATGGAGTAGCAAATCCTGGGCTACAATAGATCTTTTTGGACTCCGTTGTTTGACCACAAGTGATTGAATAGTAAGTAAACATTTCTCCTTAAAGAGATGGAGTTTTTTTCTTAATTCACGGCTTGTTGCAGTTAACAAGGACTACATAGTTTGCCACATTTCAAATTTTGTTTTTTTGGGAGGGAGTGGTTAAAGGAGTAGCACGGTATTTTTAGCTGACTTTTACGGTACAGTTGAGATTTATTCATGTCATTTGGTAAGCCATTTTGAATAAGAATAATGCAATTTATTTAGAAAAACTGATATACAAGCACAGTTACTGTATTTCAAACACACTATTTATTTAATGAGTTGTGTTGGTTTGGAGCTCTGTGATACACTTATACTATAAATTCCGAGCTCCTTGAAAATAGGGACACCAGAGGAGATAAGAGGGACATGTGGGAGTCACCGGCCTAGGATTGTGAATCGCTGATCTTTGGTCAGACATATTATCTGGATATGAATTGAAATAATGGCATATGAAAAGCAGAACGATCATTCCACATCATGTACGAGTTAAAGGTGTCTGTGGTACTATTTTAGTAAGCCTTTTATGGTCTTTTGTTGGTATTCAGCAGAAAGGAAGATAATCTTCAGAGCTGGCAGTTGTATCAGTCTTTCAGTACTATCACTTCATGTCCTGGTCCCTTTGAAATTAGATCATTCTCTTCTTTATCCAAATACAAAAAAGATTAATCTTTCCGAAACCTTTTGAAGGTATTTAATCAATCCATGTCTAAGGTGAAATAGATTCATTAGAATCTGAGGCTTTCTTCTAAAATATACCTCTTTATCGTAAGTCGATAAATTCATTGTGTTCGAAATTACCATTTGTACCTGGATTCCATTCTAAGAGCCGCTATTTTTTTTAATGGAAAAAAAAAAGGATTTTCGTCCTTAATTTTAGAATAATTTTCCATTATTTTCAGGATACTACATGCTGGTCATGAGCAGGTCCAGATTAGGAGCATTGTGGGCCTGGTGCTGAGGATTTTGGTGGGCCTTTTCATGCAAATATATAAAAATAATTCAATATTTTCATTATTATTAAAGTGCCATAATAGAAACTTTTTTTTTAAACAATAGAAAACTGGTATAAAATAAAATATAACCCAAATAAATATAATATTCACAACAACAGTTTTTTTTTTTATAAATATATAGTAACCATATAAATGTATGATACATGGCTCATATGAGTAAGTTCCTTAAAGTATTAATCCAAGCATCATAATCACTACAGCCTGCTGTTATGGTGCCAAGTAGGATTTCCGCCTTTTCCACCAGAAAAATACCGGCCTTGCTATTGTCTCTATAGACTTAACATTGGCAGCAAGCCATTTTTTTTTACCGGCCTGACGGTAAAATACCTGCTCCCGTGGCATATAATGCCACAATCCCCATCAATGTATAAACGTGGCATATCATGGCAAAATCAGCAGTAATGTATAAACTTTGTATATTAATTTTAAGAAAAAAACCTAAATATTAGACTACCCTTTAGGAAAAAAAAGTTTTACTTGTAAATTTTGATTCACGTGTAGACAGTTTTTTTTTCATATTTAATAAATTATGATTTAAAAAAATGTCCTTCCTGTTTTTATTTCCTTTTATTTGTCATTCTGCCCCCAGGCTCGCCAAATGCTAATGCATTCCTATACATACCAGTCTGCCACCCAGTATTGCCAATCTGCCACCCAGGCTTGTTCATTCTGGCCCCAGACCATGACACCACAAAACAAAAATCGACCCTAGGACATTATATGCAGTTCTAGTTTTTTGTCAGTCTGTGCACGCCGATACTTCGCATCCATAACACGTGGCACCACATCATGCGGCCCATATCGGAAAGCCAGCCTGAACTGTATTGATTTGGCCAAACATATTCTGCTACAGATGTTTGTCATGTAGTATTCTTTTAGTCATGAGTTGAGACACTGAGATTCTCAAGAGCTATTCCATTAACAAGGGCATGATAGTGATATTCCACATAGATAGGCTGATTCCATAATGGTGGAAACTGATCTACACAAGATACATTGGAGGTCTGTGTGAGAAGCTGCTGTGTACAGTTTTCTGGGTTTCCCTCTGATTCTCGAAGAGAAATATTGATAAAAAATATATACTCTAATAACGTTTGAGAGGTGTAACTTGAATATAGTTTAATTGGAAAGTGATCAAAATATGTATTTCATTTTTTCACTTTGATTTCAGGATCCTTTAACTGTAAACTGTATTGGAGAGATATTTACTACATAACAAGATCTCTCCCAAGTATCCCTATATGGAAGGGACAGTCCCTATTTTGCACCCAAATTCCCCCTCATCCCTCTTTCTGCTCAATTTTCTGTCATTCCTGGAAGCTCAGAAGTATATCACATATCTCGAGAGCAATAACACTCACAATAAAGTATATTTTAAACTGCAGTAAATGTGTTTAATGTCAAACAAATACAATGTGTCAATAAAATACTTTATTCTTATTCTAAATGATTTACCAATTAGCTAAATAGTTATCACTTGGCCATAAAATCACTGAAAATCAGTGATTTCAGCAATGCGCCCGCCCATAGCCACACCCTTATACGGTCCTCCCAGACCCTCTTTGGCCATTTGAAATGTTGGGAGGTATGTAACTACGTATAGCCTTTACAACTTTCGGAACACAAACAAGAGAGCTAGACAAACAGACCAAGCCATGGGACTGTCCGCTTATATTCAGGAGCCAGGGAAATGGTACTTCTATGTTAAATATTATAAACGTTACGAGCAGTAGGAGTTTTAGCCGCCATGGCATCAATATGATGCTTAAGTGGAAGGTTAAACTTGCTAAACGTGCTTGTTTTGTCTGCACAAGACATAAATAAGAAATGGTGATTCTTCTCTTGCCCTTTTGTTTACTTATACTTTTTTCAAGAGTTTGAGTGTAATCCCTGTGGTATAAGAATGGATGGCTGAACCCTTTTAGAGTCACTGAATTAGATGCTGCTGATTTGTGCAGAGCCAGACCTCTGGGATTTGGACAGGCAATCTCTGACAGTCGAGTTTCTGCAGCTATCTTCAGGGAAAGCATAGCTGTGACATGAGCAAGGTGGGGGACGGAGAGCTCTAACTGAAGGTGAATCGAGCAAGCTCTCGGAAATGTCATACAGCTTGAAAAATATCCCCCCCCCCCCCCCCCCACGCAGCCATAATCTGTCTAATTGGGATTAAAACATTCAGTACATGGTAAACACAAGGGCACAAAGTCCATTCTGCATGGAAGGTTTGGTTCTTTGAATCTTGGTGCTCTATATTAATTTGATATTATTTTTTTCATGAATCTTTTATCATACCCGGCTTGCTAACAGTGTGTGGAATGAATAGAGTCTTGGGAAATTGGTAGCAATGCTTCTTCTCTAAACGGTGAACTGATGAGAGAGAAAAGAACTGAAAAGAAATCGGGCATTAATAACGGACTTGAAAAATAGGCAAATTGGAGAATCAAACCTCGGTGTGTGAAGGTAATCTTGAGGGTCTGCAAGGAGTTGAGATGGGAATTTCAAACTTTTAGGTCCAAATAGCTGAGTTGGAAAAATTCTTCAATGCAGTGATTTTATAAGCCTTGGAAGGATCAGGTTTGGGCGTCCACAGGATTTTTTTCCCAGGGGGCAGGGCAAAATACCCTCCCCACTTTCCCCTCTCCCATCAAAATACTTCCTTTTTCCCGGGTTTGGGGCAGTCGTCCATAAGGAATCTCCTAAAGGCTCCGCAGACTGAGGAGCTCATGTGGCATGCAACCCTTCACTTCCACAGTTGGCTCCGCCTCCCTCAAAATACGCCCTTACCTCCTGTTGGCTCAGGAGGGACGCAGCATATACCTGCTCAATATGAAAACATTAGTTTACAATAGCTGGGGTGGTAAAGATTAGCCACTACTACCCCAGTCTACAGTTACTATGGTGTTCATCCAGTAATGGCTGACTGTATATCATGGGAGCTGCTGTCAACAACAACAAAGTTGGTGTGTACTGTAGTGTAGCCCATCCCAACCCCAGTCTATAGATGTACAATTCCCATGAAGTTCAGCTAGCAAGTTAGGGCTTTATTTATCATTAACAATGGAATTTCAAATCTAGTCCAAAGTAGCCGAGATAGAAAAATTCTCCAATTCAGCTGAATTGTTTTTTTAGCTTGGCTACTTTGGCCTTAAGTTTGAAATTCCCAATCTCTGCAATTCTCTCATTCATGAATAAAGCCCATAGTGTTTGTACTGTAGCCTTCCTCCCCCTAAATCTGTGGTTCCCAAATAGTCCTCAAGGAACAACTCAATAACAAGTTTTACACATGTCCTTATTTAAACCGGGTAATCCCTGAACCCTGGACTGTTGGGGAAGGGGGCTCGTGGATCGGTTTGGGGAGAGTGTTGTATTAGTGTACAGCCCAATACTGGATTATAGGAGGAATAGCTAAAATGTCCCAACGTTCTATACCCTAGTGAAGGTGGAGGACTCGTGGCCAATACCCTATTACACCATAGTAACTAGATTACCCAAGCTATCGCCAACATTACACCAAAAAGGGGTTACACAGTGATATTGATGGAATGACAATCCAATCACCACTATGACAGTTCAGGAGTGTGTGAGTGAAACCAGTTCAGCTCATCAGATATGGGACGTTGTACTCTCAATTTCTCAAAGTTAGCAGGAATGTTGGAGAAAAGATCCGAGGCCTCATCATTTCTTAACGCCTTCTAACCTAGCAACCCACTATCTCTTGTTATTTTCTTGGTTTGGCTAATTTCACTTCTAATTTTTCCTCATTGATGGCTACATTAAAAAAAAGGGGGTTGTATACATTTTTCTTTATTATTATTAAGCCCCAGCCCCCCCCCCCCCCTAAAATGGTGGTGTTTTCAACTTGAAAATGCTTAAAAATATTGGATATAGTTTAATGGAACCCTGTAAGATGCATTTTTTAAACCATTCCCTGTTCACGCAATCACCATCTGATATACATCCTATATACATATAGCCTCTTACAGCCTGAGATCTGTTAATAGTACAGATTGTGGTTTAGAAGCTGCGATTGGAATTTTACAACATAAATAACTGGTTATGTAACCACTCTGACAAAGCGTACCTAGTGGCCTGTAGACACCAGACCCGCAATGCTTTATTCCTACAGCACAATCTGCAGTCTGTTTGCTGTTTCCCCTGTGACTTTTTTTTTATTTGTTTAGATGTTGAATCATTTTGTGCCTGGGAGGAATTACTTTTCACAAAGATAAGCCAAAAATCTGTTTTTCCTTTTTAAGCTGCTCAGGAGTGGTTCTGAGGCGTGGGCTGACCTGACTTCCTTAACAAATGGCAAGCCTTTCCTGTCTGCAAACTATTTTGTACATAAGATGATGGATATTCAGGAAGTTCCATGCTCTGTTCAGGTTCCTTTGTGAGAAATCTGAAATAGCTGACCGGCTAATGGACAGTTCAGCTGCTATGTCGTCTAAGTGGATCTGTGCATTCCTGTGTGCATGTATGACCCCACCTTGCATGTCATATTTTTCAAAGGAGGTTTCATTAATCCTTTTAATGTTTAAAGCATTGAATAATGGATAAAGGGTTAGTTTTCTAGAATGCCATCCTACTCTACTACAAAATATGGATTCAGTCCATATTCCTCTAGATAAGGATGACCAGATATATGAACTTAACTTTCTGCCTTGTTAAATGTGCTTAACGGCTGTTCAGGACACAAGGTGCATTAAGAGTATTTCTATGGAAAAAGTGCTAAAAATACTGAAAATGGTGCATAGAAACATAGAATGTGTCGGCAGATAAGAACCATTCGGTCCATCTAGTCTGCCCAATTTGTTTTTGAGTACTTTTATTAGTCCCCCGTTCCCGGTCTTATAGCTAGGATAGCCTTGTGTCTATCCCACGCATGCTTAAAATCCTTGACTGTGTTTACCTCTACCACTTCTGCTGGCAGGCTATTCCATACATCCACTACCCTCTCAGTAAAGTAATACTTCCTGATATTAATTTTAAATCGTTGCCCCTCTAATTTAAGACTATGTCCTCTAGTTGTGGTAGTTTTTCTTCTTTTAAATATACTCTCTTCCTTTACTGTGTTGATTCCCTTTATGTATTTAAATGTTTCTATCATATCCCCCCTCTTACGTCTTTCCTCCAAGCTATACATGTGAAGATGCTTTAACCTTTCCTGGTAAGTTTTATCCTTCAACCCATGAACCAGTTTAGTAGCCCTTCTCTGAACTCTCTCCAAAGTATCAATATCCTTCTGGAGATACGGTCTCCAGTACTGCGTACAATACTCCAAGTGAGGTCTCACCAGTGCTCTGTACAATGGCATGAGCACTTCCCTCTTCCTACTGCTAATACCTCTCCCTATGCAACCAAGCATTCTGCTAGCATTTCCTGCTGCTCTATTGCATTGCCTACCTACCTTCAAGTCCTCTGAAATTATTACTCCTAAATCCCTTTCCTCAGATGTTGAGGTTAGGACTGTACCAAATAGTCTATATTCTGCTTTTGGGTTTTTACGCCCAAGATGCATAATCTTGCACTTGTCCACATTAAATGTCAGTTGCCACTGCTCTGACCATTTTTCTAGTTTAGCTAAATCATTTGCCATTTGGCTTATCCCTCCATGAATATCAACCCTGCTGCAAATCTTTGTATCATCAGCAAAAAGACATACTTTGCCAACAAGACCTTCTGCAATATCGCTAATAAAAATATTAAAGAGAATGGGTCCAAGAACAGATCCCTGAGGTACCCCACTAGTAACAAGACCTTGCATCGAATATACCCCATTGACTACAACCCTCTGTCGCCTGTCACTCAGCCATTGTCTAATCCATTCAACAATACTGAAATCCAAACTCAAAGATTGCAGTTTATTGATAAGCCTTCTATGTGCGACAGTGTCAAAAGCCTTACTGAAATCTAGGTAAGCAATGTCTACTGCACCACCCTGATCTTCAAACACCATGGAAACCAGTTGGCAGGTATAAGGTGACCACATTGCTGTTTCATTCAGTAATGTACCGCCCAGGGCTGCATTGGTTAGCATACCTAATGCAGACGAGCCTTTCTTCGTGCAACTGAATAAAGCCTGGCATCACACGTGGATGAAAGAGTTGATGTGGATAATGAATTCTGGAATTGTACAGTGGAATCACTATATTCAAGCTGTCCCCTAAACTAGAATAGCTGTAGTTTATATCCTCATTCCAGCAGTTCTAGGATGGACTGTTGAACATAAAATTGCAGCAGAACATTGAAATTCTGTGATACCTTGTGATTTGTGTGTAGCAGGAGGTGCACTTGAGTTGCTTCTGTTGGGATGTTTTCGACTAACACAATATAGAAAGCGTACAAACCCAGCCATGGATACTGCTTTGGTCTGTAGTGGAATCTTTTCATGGTAACTCTGTAGTGAGGTTGGCAAAGATTTCATTGCTATTTTGAGTGACTTTCTTCATATATGATTAACTGCGTGGGAAAAAAAGGAACGGTGACGACTGAGATGCATGCTTTCCAGTCAGACAAACAAGGACTCTGAAATGCGATCACTTTGCCAAAATAGATCCTGAAAATAATAATACACTAACAAGGGGATTCTTTTTTTGGCAACAAAACCACAAACTTTTTTCCAATTTTTTATTTTGTCGTCGATATTAGTTTGTTGACCTGCAGTTGCTAAACACTAACTGAGTGCTGAGAGAAAAGCAACTTTATTTTAAAGGATATGTGAATGTAACTTTTATATAACACTTTATTTACACCCCTGCCCTGCCACAAAACTATTTTTGTTTGTGCTCAGACATGTCTTACAGCACTTTCTACATTTAGGAAGGTGCAGTACTAATATACAGTTATCTTTGTTTTACAGTTTGACCTATAATTGGGTTTGTAAGTAGTAAAATTGGCCTACTGCACTACTCTGATTAGATTTCTGTTTATTATCATTTATATATCTATTTGTCTATTTGCCAATTATTCCCACTTAAGTGTTAACATTTTCTTCTGCATCCCTTGTTGGATTTTTCTTTTTATAAACTGTAATGTTTTTTAATTTGTTGATTATTCTGTGTTTCAGCATACTTTGAATTTGTTGGTTATTCTGTGTTTTAGCATACTTTTGAATTTGTTGGTTATTCTGTGTTTTAGCATGCTTTGAATTTGTTGGTTATTCTGTGTTTTAGCATGCTTTGAATTTGTTGGTTATTCTGTGTTTTAGCATGCTTTGAATTTGTTGGTTATTCTGTGTTTTAGCATACTTTGAATTTGTTGATTATTCTGTGTTTTAGCATACCTTTGAATTTGTTGATTATTCTGTGTTTTAGCATACTTTTGAATTTGTTGGTTATTCTGTGTTTCGGCATACTTTTGAATTTGTTGGTTATTCTGTGTTTCGGCATACTTTTGAATTTATTGGTTATTCTGTGTTTCGGCATACTTTTGAATTTATTGGTTATTCTGTGTTTTAGCATACTTTTGAATTTGTTGGTTATTCTGTGTTTCAGCATACTTTTGAATTTGTTGGTTATTCTGTGTTTTAGCATACTTTTTGAATTTGTTGGTTATTCTGTGTTTTAGCATACTTTTTGAATTTGTTGGTTATTCTGTGTTTTAGCATACTTTTGAATTTGTTGGTTATTCTGTGTTTTAGCATACATTGAATTTGTTGGTTATTCTGTGTTTTAGCATACTTTTGAATTTGTTGGTTATTCTGTGTTTCAGCATACTTTGAATTTGTTGGTTATTCTGTGTTTTGGGTTTATCACTGAACCATTTGGTTGGGCATACTTCCATGCTGGTTTACTAGTATCTCCACCATATTATTAGACAGACTGGGCACTCATCCAAACTCCTAAGCTGAAATCTCCGAAGAAGCAGTGGCCTCCTGTTTGTCTACCAATTCAGTATATATTATAAATGTTCAATTACTTTATTATTATATACAGTATGCATTCTCAGTTCAACATGTATTATACTAGTTAAAGAGGGATCCTTTCATTATATGAACTTTTACATTTTTCACCAATGCAATGAAGAACACCTAATTAACCCTTTTGTTTTACAGTGGCATGCAATTTGAATAAACCTACAAAGTGTAGATCTACTCTAAAATTACTCTTCTAAATGACTCTACTAAATTGTATAACAAAAGATGTGAGCTTATGGTTCTTCCCCCCCCCCCCCCCCCCAAAAAAAGTATTTGTGTTTGTAAAATATTCAGGGAATCGATTCAATTATACAATAGCCAATGCTTTCAGACGCCATAATAATTTATTATTTACATTTTCTGTTGAACTGAAATAAATCTGAATGTAATCTATTTCAAAGCCAAGTGATACAGTAAGACACTCACGCAGCGAGTATACATCGTATATGTCTTAGTCTGCAATTCTTTTAGCACTATAGAACCGTGCTTTTGCAAGCCCAAACACAGTCTACATTATAAATTGTCAAAAGAGATAAGAATACTATGATTAACATACCAGAAAGAGAATTACTTACACAGTGTTTGTTTTCGTATTTAAAATGTGGAGGTGTCTGACCCAATTACAGTCAGATCACTGTATTTATGTGTTGAGCCTTGGGACAGGATTTTATTAATATGCAGTATTTATTTATTTTCTTGGAGGTGCGGCCAAATGGATGGTTTCTTTTATTTTATTGACTGTTGGACTGTATTATTGTTGTTATATATTTTTCCATTTGATTAAAATAGATCTCAGCTATCCTAACCAATGGCTGCTTTGCATAGTTCTTTTGACTTAGTCTCTATTACGCTGGCTACAAAATGCAAGATACACTTACTGTTGGAGCAGTTGATGAATTAAAACTTCCAATACCCTATTACGATCAGTATACCTGCCAGAGAAGCATGGGAGTTTTTGTCATATCCAGGGGGTGTATCATTCCCCTGAGTGACAGGTGTTCTGATAGTCCAGTGCACGATGTATCTTGTGTATTTCCAGGGGTTTTTTTTGTGTGCTGCGAACAGCCCCCGAGATACATCCGAGGGGCCGACAGCAGCCGCAAATTTGGCAACCGAGTCACTCTGTTGCCAAATCAACAAGCACGAAAAGTTTATGAAAATTCTCTCTATTCGGAGCACACAAACTCCGGAAATAGGTAGGCTGGCTCCGTGGTGGCATAAAAAGCCTTATTGTGAGCTCAGTCCTTTTAAAGATGTACTCAATGAACATAATGACTAAAACTGATTATGTATCAAGCCAATCCTGAAATCGGCTCCTAAAACCTGTAATTCTGACTACTAGGTTTTTCGATTTATGTTTTACGTGGCTCTCTGTGGAAGTACAACTTCCCTGGCTCTTAAAATCCACTGGCTGGCTCCTGAAATTACTCCTAAATTGTTCGTAAGTCTACAAACCTTTCTGGAGTCACATTGTATTGCACTGCACAATACGATGGAGCTTTATAAATACAACAATAGCAATATCACTCCCTATTTGTCCCATTTAGAATTTGGTTATTCTCAGCTGCATTTTAACATGTAGAACATAAGACAATCACAAAATGCAAATAAAACCATTCTCCTACAATTACATAGCAGAAGGTACTCCAGCTGCCTTTGCAAATTCTTGTTTTCAGTCTTTTTAATGTCATTTTTACCAAATTACTTTTAAACATGTTTTACTTAAATTACTGAATCAACTGATATGCTATGTTTGTAAACTGTAACCTACAATGGGTTTGTTGAACAAGCCGAAATAAAAGCATTGGCGACATAAATTGATTTGTTTTCCTTGCGATTTAGAGCGGCTTTATTCCTGTTTTAATTTAAAACTTCGCCGTCCAACAAGGCAATTAAAAAATAGACTTAACTATTTGATTTTTGTATTTATTTATGTAGAATACTAATGCAAGGTCTTGTTGACTGACCTGTCTGCTCCCAATTTCCGGAGTCATTCGGTTTATTCACTAAGCTGGGAGCTACGGGGTAAACAGACAACAGGGTTCCAAAGCTTAGGACAAAGTAACCCGAGTTGAATTTGAAAAATTAAAAAGAGTACGTCAGGAGTTCTAATTGCAGCAAATTGAAGTCTGTTCCACTGGTCAAATTTGTTTTCTAACCAATTAATGTACAATAGACTGGCAGTGAAAGAAATGGAGAGCATGTTTTTATCACTGTAGTGGTCTCTAACATATTATCCAATATTCATGACCAGAGGAAATTAGTATAACTTGTATTCCTGTACCTTTTGCGTTTAAGGGACGAAATAACTTAAAGGGACTGTCTAGAGCCCAAAAGGCATCTTCCAAATATTAATGCATATTAATGTGAGTTCAGAGTACTTTAAAATGCATGTTTTGCATTGCTTAAAATATGAACTACTTACAGCTAGATGAAATTGTGGAATTACAGCAGTTTGCAAGAAGCCAGGACTGCCCACACTAGCTGAGTAAAAGTAATTTCCTTTTTTTTGTGCTTCAAGAACCAATGAGAAAAATATAATTTAATTTCATCCTTCTGTGTACAAGAGCAAGGTCACTCAGAGTCCACATCATGTATTCATTTGGAAGAGCACATGAAGTGACTAAATGAAACCAAGCTTTATATACTCAGTGTATATATAATCAGTACTGCCGCACCTGCAGTAAACATACAGAGTAATAACAGGGGGAGGGCTTGAGTCAAATATTAAAAATGTGATTTATGCAGAATGCCTGCATCAATTCACACTGTGGGGAAAAAAGCCCATTCACTTTATAAGCAGTAATCTTCGTCTTGTACCAAAGTGAGTTTGGGGACTAAACTGTCCCTTTAAAGGTTGGAGGCTGCTAAGGTGCATATCATGCGGCAACTAGTTTTGCACGGTCATAGACGCTTCATATATGTATTTTGCATGGGTGTAGGAACCCCCACAAATCTGGGGGGGACAGCATTTTTGCTCGCCGGGTATAGCAGCAGTAAAAATAAAGCTTGTCACAGTGTATATTATATCACCAAGTTCCCACCAACATTACCAGGATCCTTGGTATACAACAGATACATTCACAGCACAACATCTACATCAGGCAGGTGCATTTTATCACTGTTACATGAAATATAGTCAGCGAGCTGTGTGTACACCATAAAACATACATCAGTATGAACCTACCACTTCTGCTGGAATGCCATTCCATGTATCCACTACCCTCTCAGTAAAGTAATACTTTCATTAGTCCCTGACCTTATCTTATATCTAGGATAGCCTTATACCTATCCCATGCATGCTTAAACTCCTTCACTGTATTAACCTCTACCACTTCTACTGGAAGGCTATTCCATGCATCCACTACCCTCTCAGTATAGTAATACTTTCATTGGTCCCTGGCCTTATCTTATATCTAGGATAGCCTTATACCTATCCCATGCATGCTTAAACTCCTTCACTGCATTGACCTCTACCACTTCTACTGGAAGACTATTCCATGCATCCATTACCCTCTCAGTAATGTAATCCTTTCATTAGTCCCTGACCTTATATTATATCTAGGATAGCCTTATACCTATCCCATGCATGCTTAAACTCCTTCACTGTATTAACCTCTACCACTTCTACTGGAAGACTATTCCATGCATCCACTACCCTCTCAGCAAACAAACATTACATTTCTGACCAGAAAATAAACTGTAAAATATTAAATATTTCCAAAAGCTTAAGGTGGACCCCAAATATATGTATATAACTAGTAAAATTTATACCAGGGCTTGACAACCTTAACTAAGTTTTAGGAGCCAGGAAAAAAATCTAGGAGCCAGACAACAGCACATACACACAATCACATGCAGTCATATACAGTCAGTCACATAGACACATATACTCATATATACAGCCTGTCACACATATACATACTGTCACATAGAAACACACTCATACATACATACATACATACATACAGTCTGCCAGGCACACACTCACACATACATACAATCTGTCAGACACACACACACTCATACATACAGTCGTTCACAGACACACTCATACATACATACATACATAGAGTCTGTCGCAGACACACAGTCATACATACATGCAGTCTGTCAGACACACACACACACTCATACATACAGTCTGTAACATAGACACATACACTCAGAGTCAGTCACATAGACACACACACTCATACATGGTCTTTCACATACACTCATACATACAGTCTGTCACAGACACACACACTCATAGTCAGTCATATATACACACAAACTCATACAGTCAGTCACAGACACACAAACTCATACAGTCAGTCACACACACTCATACAGTCTGTCACACTCCCTCATACAGTCTGTCACACACACACACTCATACATACATACATACATCCATAGTCTGTCACATACACTCATACATACATACATCCATAGTCTGTCACATACACTCATACATACATACAGTCTATCACATATACTCATACATACACACAGTCTGTCACATACACTCATACATACACACATTCAAGTGAGCAGTTTTTTTTATCTTAAAAAATACATTTAAAAAAAATGTAGATCAATAGCAGGGATCAAAGCTATATCTCATTGCAGGGAAGGTGTGCATTTCCGTTCCAGGTTTTTCTGTGCCTCTTACAATCATTACTTATTAATTACATTATTTTGCCCACATTCATTTGCCAGGGGTTTTTTTTTTTGCCCACATTCATTTGCCAGGGTTTTTTTTTTTTGCCCAAATTTATTTACCAGGGTTTTTTTTTTTTGCCCACATTCATTTGCCAGGTTTTTTGTTGCCCACATTCATTTGCCAGGGTTTTTTTTTTGCCCTCATTTTTTGATCATCTCATCATTAGTAGAAGTCATTGGCAGATTTAAGAGACATGTTATTATGGCAGCTTCGGAAGTCATTGATTATTGCAGCTCTAAGAGACATTTTTTAAATGCCCCTAAGAGCTGCAATAATCAATCACGTTCCGAAGCTGCCATGATAAAAAGAAAAACGGTACATTATTGGCAGTGACACAGTCACTGTTCCTACCTCGTTCCTCCCAGTGTGGGGCTGTGTGACTTGTGGAGGACGCGCACAAGCCGTGCGCATGATCACATGACGTCGTGCGATGAAGTCATGTGATCAGGTGACCTCCGTGATCACTGCAGAGCTGATTCTCCCGGGACAGTCCCAGGATCGAAAACGTTGCAGGATTGTCCCGGGTTGGCAAGTATGCTCAGGGCCGTCTTTAATAGTGATTGGACCCTGGGCAAGCATTTGCTTGGGCCCCCTCGACCCTGCCCCCTCCCCTGCATGCAATCCCGCCATCCATCGCGATGTTAACCCCCCCCCACACACACACACATATGCCATAATTGTTGTGCCATACAGATGCCAGTAATATTGTGCCATTCAGAGCGCAGTATTATTGTGCCAGTCAGAGCCCAGTAATATTGTGCCATTCAGAGCACAGGAATATTGTACCATTCAGAGCCCAGTAATATTGTGCCAGTCAGATGCCTGTAATAGTGCCATTCAGAGCCCAGGAATATTGTGCCAGTCAGAGCCCAGGAATATTGTGCCAGTCAGATACCAAGAATATTGTGCCAGTCAGATACCAAGAATATTGTGCCAGTCAGAGCCCAGGAATATTGTGCCAGTCAGAGCCCAGGAATATTGTGCCAGTCAGATGCCTGTAATATTGTGCCAGTCAGATGCCTGTAATATTGTGCCAGTCAGAACCCAGTAATATAGTGCCAGCCAGAACCCAGTAATATAGTGCCAGCCAGAACCCAGTAATATAGTGCCAGCCAGAGCCCAGTAATATAGTGCCAGCCAGAACCCAGTAATATAGTGCCAGCCAGAGCCCAGTAATATAGTGCCAGTCAGAACCCAGTAATATAGTGCCAGCCAGAACCCAGTGATATAGT
Source organism: Pelodytes ibericus (assembly GCA_036172795.1). Classification (NCBI taxonomy): domain Eukaryota; kingdom Metazoa; phylum Chordata; class Amphibia; order Anura; family Pelodytidae; genus Pelodytes; species Pelodytes ibericus. The sequence goes on from CM069864.1 coordinate 26,804,716, forward strand.
GCCAGCCAGAACCCAGTAATATAGTGCCAGCCAGAACCCAGTAATATGGTGCCAGCCAGAGCCCAGTAATATGGTGCCAGTCAGAGCCCAGTAATATAGTGCCAGCCAGAGCCCAGTAATATAGTGCCAGCCAGAACCCAGTAATATAGTGCCAGCCAGAACCCAGTAATATAGTGCCAGCCAGAACCCAGTAATATAGTGCCAGCCAGAACCCAGTAATATAGTGCCAGCCAGAACCCAGTAATATAGTGCCAGCCAGAGCCCAGTAATATAGTGCCAGCCAGAGCCCAGTAATATAGTGCCAGCCAGAGCCCAGTAATATAGTGCCAGCCAGAGCCCAGTAATATAGTGCCAGCCAGAACCCAGTAATATAGTGCCAGCCAGAACCCAGTAATATAGTGCCAGCCAGAACCCAGTAATATAGTGCCAGCCAGAACCCAGTAATATAGTGCCAGCCAGAGCCCAGTAATATAGTGCCAGCCAGAGCCCAGTAATATAGTGCCAGCCAGAACCCAGTAATATAGTGCCAGCCAGAACCCAGTAATATAGTGCCAGCCAGAACCCAGTAATATAGTGCCAGCCAGAACCCAGTAATATAGTGCCAGCCAGAGCCCAGTAATATAGTGCCAGCCAGAACCCAGTAATATAGTGCCAGCCAGAACCCAGTAATATAGTGCCAGTCAGAACCCAGTAATATAGTGCCAGCCAGAACCCAGTAATATAGTGCCAGCCAGAGCCCAGTAATATAGTGCCAGTCAGAACCCAGTAATATAGTGCCAGCCAGAACCCAGTAATATAGTGCCAGTCAGAACCCAGTAATATAGTGCCAGCCAGAACCCAGTAATATAGTGCCAGCCAGAACCCAGTAATATAGTGCCAGCCAGAACCCAGTAATATAGTGCCAGCCAGAACCCAGTAATATAGTGCCAGCCAGAACCCAGTAATATAGTGCCAGCCAGAACCCAGTAATATAGTGCCAGTCAGAGCCCAGTAATATAGTGCCAGCCAGAACCCAGTAATATAGTGCCAGCCAGAACCCAGTAATATAGTGCCAGCCAGAACCCAGTAATATAGTGCCAGCCAGAGCCCAGTAATATAGTGCCAGCCAGAACCCAGTAATATAGTGCCAGCCAGAACCCAGTAATATAGTGCCAGTCAGAACCCAGTAATATAGTGCCAGCCAGAACCCAGTAATATAGTGCCAGCCAGAACCCAGTAATATAGTGACAGTCAGAACCCAGTAATATAGTGCCAGCCAGAACCCAGTAATATAGTGCCAGCCAGAGCCCAGTAATATAGTGCCAGCCAGAACCCAGTAATATAGTGCCAGCCAGAACCCAGTAATATAGTGCCAGTCAGAACCCAGTAATATAGTGCCAGCCAGAACCCAGTAATATAGTGCCAGTCAGAACCCAGTAATATAGTGCCAGCCAGAACCCAGTAATATAGTGCCAGCCAGAACCCAGTAATATAGTGCCAGCCAGAGCCCAGTAATATAGTGCCAGCCAGAGCCCAGTAATATAGTGCCAGCCAGAACCCAGTAATATAGTGCCAGCCAGAGCCCAGTAATATAGTGCCAGCCAGAACCCAGTAATATAGTGCCAGCCAGAGCCCAGTAATATAGTGCCAGCCAGAACCCAGTAATATAGTGCCAGCCAGAACCCAGTAATATAGTGACAGTCAGAACCCAGTAATATAGTGCCAGCCAGAGCCCAGTAATATAGTGCCAGCCAGAACCCAGTAATATAGTGCCAGCCAGAACCCAGTAATATAGTGCCAGCCAGAGCCCAGTAATATAGTGCCAGCCAGAACCCAGTAATATAGTGCCAGCCAGAACCCAGTAATATAGTGCCAGTCAGAACCCAGTAATATAGTGCCAGCCAGAACCCAGTAATATAGTGCCAGCCAGAGCCCAGTAATATAGTGCCAGTCAGAACCCAGTAATATAGTGCCAGCCAGAACCCAGTAATATAGTGCCAGTCAGAACCCAGTAATATAGTGCCAGCCAGAACCCAGTAATATAGTGCCAGCCAGAACCCAGTAATATAGTGCCAGCCAGAACCCAGTAATATAGTGCCAGCCAGAACCCAGTAATATAGTGCCAGCCAGAGCCCAGTAATATAGTGCCAGCCAGAACCCAGTAATATAGTGCCAGCCAGAACCCAGTAATATAGTGCCAGTCAGAGCCCAGTAATATAGTGCCAGCCAGAACCCAGTAATATAGTGCCAGCCAGAACCCAGTAATATAGTGCCAGCCAGAACCCAGTAATATAGTGCCAGCCAGAGCCCAGTAATATAGTGCCAGCCAGAACCCAGTAATATAGTGCCAGCCAGAACCCAGTAATATAGTGCCAGCCAGAACCCAGTAATATAGTGCCAGCCAGAACCCAGTAATATTGTGCCAGCCAGAACCCAGTAATATAGTGACAGTCAGAACCCAGTAATATAGTGCCAGCCAGAACCCAGTAATATAGTGCCAGCCAGAGCCCAGTAATATAGTGCCAGCCAGAACCCTGTAATATATTGCCAGCCAGAACCCAGTAATATAGTGCCAGTCAGAACCCAGTAATATAGTGCCAGCCAGAACCCAGTAATATAGTGCCAGCCAGAACCCAGTAATATAGTGCCAGCCAGAGCCCAGTAATATAGTGCCAGCCAGAACCCAGTAATATAGTGCCAGCCAGAACCCAGTAATATAGTGCCAGCCAGAACCCAGTAATATAGTGCCAGCCAGAACCCAGTAATATAGTGACAGTCAGAACCCAGTAATATAGTGCCAGCCAGAGCCCAGTAATATAGTGCCAGCCAGAACCCAGTAATATAGTGCCAGCCAGAGCCCAGTAATATAGTGCCAGCCAGAACCCAGTAATATAGTGCCAGCCAGAACCCAGTAATATAGTGACAGTCAGAACCCAGTAATATAGTGCCAGCCAGAGCCCAGTAATATAGTGCCAGCCAGAACCCAGTAATATAGTGCCAGCCAGAACCCAGTAATATAGTGCCAGCCAGAGCCCAGTAATATAGTGCCAGCCAGAACCCAGTAATATAGTGCCAGCCAGAACCCAGTAATATAGTGCCAGTCAGAACCCAGTAATATAGTGCCAGCCAGAGCCCAGTAATATAGTGCCAGCCTGAGCCCAGTAATATAGTGCCAGCCAGAGCCCAGTAATATAGTGCCAGCCAGAACCCTGTAATATAGTGCCAGCCAGAACCCAGTAATATAGTGCCAGCCAGAGCCCAGTAATATAGTGCCAGCCAGAGCCCAGTAATATAATGCCAGCCAGAGCCCAGTAATATAGTGCCAGTCAGAACCCTGTAATATAGTGCCAGCCAGAACCCAGTAATATAGTGCCAGTCAGAACCCAGTAATATAGTGTCAGCCAGAACCCAGTAATATAGTGCCAGCCAGAACCCAGTAATATAGTGCCAGCCAGAACCCAGTAATATAGTGCCAGTTAAACCTCCTCACCCCCCCTCCCCTCCTTCCCTAGTACTTACATGAATCTGCTCCGTGTCCCCCGCCGGATCTCTCCTCCGAGCAGTCTTCCCTCTTGCACGGAGGAGGGAAACAGTTACCGGATGTGACGTGACGTCACATCCGGCGTCAGTTTTTTTTTATTTTTTTTATTTTTTTTCCGGCCGTCGCATCCATCGGATGCGGCTTGCCGGAAAAAAGCGTTCACAAGCGCAATGCGCTGTGAACGCGGCAAGCAGGGGCTGGGGGCCCCGTTTGCTGGGGGGGATGTCACCCTACCTGTCCCCCCCACATTTTTTCCTGGGGGGGATCCGTCCCCCCCATCCCCCCCGCTTCCTACGCCCATGGTATTTTGGTCATATTAACTTCAGATACTGTAATTATAATATATTTCAACCCTGTTGTAATAATTAGTTTAAATCACCCATTTTATAGCAGTTCTTTGTTGGCCCTTTAACATGTAATTCAAGAATATCTAAGGTCATAGAAATCATGTTTAAAGCATATTGTTTCTTTTTATATTAAATGTCTCTTTTTGCATTTTATGGAGGGACAACCTATGTTATTACTACATGGGTAACAAATAGGACTGTGGATATTTTGTCAGCATGTGACTGTAAATATTGTATTATTGATGTAGGGCATTTTTGTGGGAGCTACTGACCTACTGCTAAATATTAGGAGTGTTGGAAAGGATTAAACAAGTGGTCACTGAGGTTTTAGCACCAAACTTCCTATAGCAGCAGATGTTGACTCGTGCAATGTATTCTTGTACTGGCTGGAGTCATTTCAGTAGGGTTGGCAGTGGGTAATACCAAAGACGTGAGACCGCCTTACATGCTCTTTTGTATCTTTACAGCCCCCCCCCCCTCGAGAAATACAAAGTCCACATTTCTAGAGACCCTTTATTTGTATAGATGTATGTTGTATACGAATGCCTATTTCTTTATTTTATGGTGGAATGGAAATCCGACAGGATACACCTGAAATGCCGTCTTTTGGCACGACTAATGCATTTAAAGCTTTAATAATATTTGTGAAGTATATTTACACGTATAATGTTGAAATTACATATTTAAAGTGCTTAGTTAACATAATTTCTATTATGCACTTGGGCAAAGATATATTTAAAAAAAATTCTAATTATATGTCCGTCTCATCTGTGAAATAAAAATGGTTGAGTGACCTAACAGGGCTCTGCTGGTGTGTATGTTTTGGTTGTGCTAACATGCATTTTCTAGTCTTCCTCCCTCAGCAAAAAAAAGGGGAAAAGATCCAAATTGCCAGAAGGTGTCAAAGAAGAGCCTGTTACAAAAAAAAAAAAGTATTGAAATGTTCAGAACACAGGTAGTCAGAAAAAAAAGAACCCGAAGGAAAAACAAAGCACCTCTTAGTGAAAATGTAAATCAAATTAAATACAAACCCCAATATAGGTTTAAATGTAAATAATAAAACAGAGACTTCCAAAAATTGAAATCTTCTGATGTAGTCAGGAACTCAATTTAATACAGAGTGATACAGATAGATGCTAGTCTTAGCAATTTCCCAGTGGTATCCCACAGAAAAAAAAAAAAAGGGGGGGGGGGGGGGCGGTGGAGAAAACGGGTAAAAATGCAAAAAAGACAGCGCTATATCAAGTAATATACAATGAATGCAATGTAATAAAAACTACTGACCTCAATAAATAGTAGTATAAAAGTATATTTAATAGCTCAAAATAAATAGTAGTGCAAAAAACGTATGAACATACAGAATTTTATATATATATATATATATATATATATATATATATATATATATATACACACACTATACAGAGCCACTGGGTTAAGTGGTCCTAACACTCAATAAAAACAAATGCAAATACAGGTATGTATAAATACAGGTTAATAACCATGCAGACAAGCAGATACGCACCTTTAATGCTTGCCTGAAGTAGTGTTGGACTCAAAATGCAGTGAAGTTGAATCCAAAAAAAGAGAGAGAGCCTGGCCAGGTCTTTCAAAAAAAAAGGTAGTCAGACTGTCCTGGTAGAGGTTTCTAGGAGTTGCAGTATACCGTACTAATGGAGGTCCGCATTTAAATATCTCCTGGTTTATGGTAAGCTGACAGTCAAGTATTAATTGAGATTCTAATGACCGTACATGACTTCCTCCAGGAATTAACCTACTATGAAATACTTCCACTATGCATTTGATTGATGTCATATTAAAAAATAATGATCATTGTTCTTCAATATATAGTTACCCTGTATTGCTAACATTATTTATGAAGTCTTTACGTACATCCGATTAAATGTTACTAAAGTATTGATCTTATTTTCACCTACCCGAGCTAATGTAGGTTATAATTACCAGGTGAGGATGTGATGGCTTTCAGTGTGGAGGTGGCATGTTTGCATCACGCTCTGTTTAGAGACCGCAACTGCTAAAAGAAAAACAAACAAACAAAAAACCAAAAGCAGTTCAAAAATAAATGTGGAATCGCAGTGCACAGACATGTTATGTCTGAAAAGTAAAGTATTCATCAAAAGCCAATCCAAACCTTGAATTTACTTGGCTGAGCTGATGGCACCTACCTTTCCACTGTTCAGAAGAATTTGTTTGATTATTATCAATGTTGACCAATATCTTGTCACTTGTGTATCAGCCATATCCAGCAATATACTTCTGTCACACCAACATAATGGGGTCAAAAGTTAACTGTCAGTGGAACTGTTACAATCCGACACTAATGGAGGAGTTAGAAAGATGGGTAAGTTGGAGAATGTTTCCAACTTTACCTTTATTGCCTGATCATTGCAGATCAGTTACCAGTTCACTTTTTATTGAATACACCCACATATCTGTGCTTTATCTCCTCAGTTATGTTTATGTTCTTGATATACATTAGTGGCCTTTCATTTGCCTTTACTCATCCATCCTGTCCCAGTACTGTACATTTTTATATCTCAGAACTAGACGTGACAATTGATATGTAACTGGTAAAGATTTGTGACACATCTAATCCTATATCGTGATCACCGTCCCTTCCTACTCAACCTGTGTATATTGATGAATTTAATGAATGCCGGAAAAACATGCGGTAATATGCAGATTGGATACTTTATCCAAGCTAAGAAAACCTTTGAAATGTTGTTTCATGACACTGGCTTTGAAGTTGCTATTGTACTTTGAAGTTAACTACTGTGTTACTGATCTAGGTGTCAGCTGCAACATTTCCAACCTCCCCAACTTGTTTATTAATTCTCTGTCGTGAGGTGAATCAATAGGGTCACATCCCAGAATAACATGGGAGAGTGAATGATCTGTGTGTAAGCCCAGTCATGAAGTAACTTCTACTTCCTGTAGAACTACATTTTTGATCTATACATTGTGATAACTTTTATCTTTACATGTGTTAGTAATTATTGTTTGTGAAGTCCCTAGATAACATTGTGAAGCTCAATACATTTTCCACTTATACATATACAATGATTAATATACATGATACATTAGCTTTCAGCTAAGGCAAAGAAATAATATGAGTACTTTAAAGGCTACAACCTCCTCCCAATAATAAGCTGGCAATATACAGAGAACATGCACAATTTGTACCAGTCCAGCTTATCAAAAGAGATTTAACTCTCTAAAAGGAAGACTGAAAAAAAGCTGCAACATCTTCAGCCTCCCAACTTTCAATACAAACGTATGCTTTTTGGAGAACCATCCTATACTTCCAATTAAAGAGAACTGTAGGTCTTAAAGGTATAATGCTTTGGAATCGGCATTCTGTGAAGTTGCTCTAGAACAAATGAAAGGAATAGTGTTGGATAACCTAGAACTTTCTCACCTCTAGAAAGATTATTCTCCTGCCTCCACGGCTCCTGCTTGTGGAGCGATTAAAGCCTCATCCACTAATCAAATGTGTGTTTTGTAACTACTTGACATACAATAGCATGGTACTGAAAGAAAAGGAGAGCATATTTGCCAATTTTATGGGCACTAACCTATTATCCAACTAGAGGAGATGACTATAACTTGTGTTCCTGTACTGTCATGCATGTTGCATTTAAATATACATTTTAAGTACATATTTTTGCACATAGGAAGTGTTTCTGTTACTAGGCTCCATGTATTGTCTTCAAGGTTGAAGGCCACAAAGTTGCAAATCATGTGGCTAGTAGTTCTGCACTTACAGTTTTTCATAATTTAGCTGGTAGATACTATACCATCATTTTCAAGTATGTTTTACTATACACTGTAGAATTTGAGTTTGTTACTGGCTTACTTTGCTGAATAATCCCTCTTCATTCCATTGACCACCATAGAACTTTTTTCGGAGGAGAGAATGTTATGCCTCCCCTCCGCATCACAGGTCTCTTTCCTTCCCTAGGTGACACTCCGTCCTCTGTCTAATTGAAGCAAGTGACAATGTTAAGCAGTAGGAAGATGGGTCTGTGCTGTTTATTAAAAGCACAGACCCCATATTAACATCACTGACGAACATGTTTAACACAGGGACCCAAGATATTTTTGGTACTTTGTCTTGCGCATATATTGATGCTTACGCTTGGAGGCTGACTCTGTAAGATGGAATGCAGTGGATCAATTTTCCTTCCGCCTGTGTCTACCTGTATCTTTTTCTCTAGCTTATAATTAAAGGACATAAATGAAAAAACAAAAGGTAGCGACCGGCTCCAGCCTTCAAAGGGTTAATGAGAGGTGAGTGCAGGGTATTCCCAGGTGCTGAAGCACAGTAAAGAGCCTACTCAGAGCTCAAATGAACATAAACAAAAATCCAGAATATGTGCCAGCAGGAAAGACATCCGGGAATCCAATTAAATAGTTGAAAGAAAGTTCCAAGTAAAAAATATATTTTATTAGAATCCAAGAAGGTAAAATCAATAATAGGAGCGTGGAGACAGGCAAACGAAAAAACAAACACACGCTTGACGCGTTTCGCACCTACGGGTGCTTTGTCAAAAGCAGTCTGAGAGTGTTACAAAGTGGTATCCTTAAATATACAAACAAATTGAAATAAATTAAAAACAAACCTGTTTCACCTGCTGCCAAGAGGGAGGTAACGCGAGTCAAGGACCACCCCAGGAGGCACACCCCTCCCACAAACCGGCAGGGGAGCCCAGAGCCCCAGAGATCGGGAAAAAAGAAAAGCGCACCCCCAAAGTGCGGCCACCCCTCCAGAGGCGAGAGCCAAGTTGACACCCCGTTAGGAGGCGAGTAGATCGCACAGAGGGCGTGCGGGGATCAGTCTCCGTCAGCAAAGGGGAGGGCACACCCCCCCGGTGGTGAGGCACGCCCCCAAGGCGGAAACTCAACTCATCGTCCCTCCAATGACAACAAGGAAAGAAGAGAGGAGAGAATAGATATTCTTGAACAAATACAATATAGTATAGACTAAATCGGACGGTGATTGGGGAGATAGATAAATAAAAGACAGTAAAAGCGGGCTAGTGGGACAGTAATATCATTGCATAAATGGGCAAAGAGAACATGAACACGCAGAATGAGAACCATAGGCACTTGATAAGAGTGCAATATATCTGGACAATGAAGTAAATGCAAAAACATGTATAATGTGATAATCAATGACAAATGAAGTTGGTGTTAATAAAAGTACATACAGTGCATAAATATGAACCAAACTTAAACCTGAAACGACAGAGAGTAGTGAGTAAGAAGGCTTAAAAAGACTTAAATAACATACAGAGCATGACGAAACCTATATATACAGGATATGATAACACATATATATATTTATGTCCCATAATACTGTATAGTGTTGAAAATTTAACCTGTAAAGCATGCTACATCATATTTGGCATTAAGACCTTGGGGGATACGGGTTTTTAGCTGGAAAATCCAAAAGACTTCCCGTTGGTTCAAGATGGTATTAATATTTCCCCCCCTAAATGGAATACGTGCCTTTTCAATGCCACAGTATTTAAAGTAGCTTGTGGACCCACCATTACAGTGAAAAAAATGTTTGCCAATAGGGGATTGTTCATCCTTCAACTCTATACTAGACAGATGTTCTCTTATCCGATTTTTTAGTTGGCGTGTTGTTTGGCCAACATACTGTATACCACATTTGGAACACGTTATTAAATAAATAACAGATTCAGTACAGCAATTTATATAATCCTTTATATAAAAGATCCTACCCCCTACTGTAGATGTAAAAGTATTGGTTCTATCGATAAAGGCACAGCACTTACACACTCGGTGACCGCACGGATACATGCCTGTCACAGAGAGCCAGGTTTTTTTATTATTAGCGGTCGAATTAGAAAAGGTGCTTGGTGCCAGTTGATTACCTAAGGTACAAGCCTTTTTTGGTACAAAGTTTATGCCCCTGTCAATAATGTTTGATAATGCTTCATCTGTCTTTAAAACTGGGAGATGTTTTTTGAGGATTGATCTAATTTTATTAAATTCCAAACTATACTGGGTTGTAAAATTAATTTTATCACCCTCCTGGTTCCTAGTGTCCCTTGGCCGTTGATCACTAAGAAGATCTGCACGATTTTTTCCCTTTGCCACCATGTAAGAATGTTGAATATCCCTATCAGAATAACCTCTCTCTTTGAACCTCCTCGTCAAATCTCTTGCTTGTATTTCAAAGCTATTTAGTGAAGAGCAATTTCTTTTGAGTCTTATAAATTGGCCGGTGGGAACAGCCTTAAGAACATGAGGGGGGTGACAGCTGTTTGCGTGTAAAACCGTGTTGCCGGCCACTTCTTTGCGAAAAACATTGGTGCTAATCTTACCATTAGTGTCACTGCCATTTAGTTCCAGGTCCAGGAAGGTGATAATGCTTGATTTATGTTCATGTGTAAACCGGAGATTAAGCGAGTTATTATTAACATATTCTACAAAGTGGTCAACAACCCTATTATCCCCTCTCCAAATGATCAGTAAGTCGTCAATGTAACGACCATAAAATATTATGTTTAGTTTAAATGGATTTTCAATACAGAAGATATACTGCTCTTGCCAATAAATCATGTATAAGTTGGCGTAGGATGGCGCAAAACGCGCTCCCATCGCAGTACCTTGTATTTGAACATAATACTTTGAATCAAAAGAAAAATAATTGTGGGTGAGAAGAAATTCTACTGCCATGAGAAGAAATTGTATAGTATGGTAAGTATAATTACTAAATTTGTTAAGACACCAGGAAAGTGCAGTCAGACCCTTGTCATGGGGAATACAGGAATATAGGGATGAAACATCCAAAGATAACCACGAATAATCTTTCTCCCATCGGGTGGTCCCCATTTGTTGTAATACTTGTTTTGTGTCACGAATGTAACCTTTTTGGGATGTGACAATGGGTTGGAGATATAGGTCTACTAATTCAGAGAGGCCCTCACCCAAACTACCAATGCCTGAGATAATAGGTCGCCCCGAGGGGTTAATTAGTGTTTTATGAACTTTGGGGAGAAAGTAAAAAGTGGGCATTAATGGTTTTTTTCTATAGATATACTCAACCTCATCAATGTTTAGTATGCCTTTGTATATACCAAAATCCAAAAGTTTGGAGAGGTCTTTTAAACAGGTCTCTGTGGGGTTATAGGAAATAGGTCTATAGGTATTAACATCATACAGTTGTCTATAAACTTCGTTAACGTAATAATCCTTGTTCATAACAACCACCGCTCCCCCCTTATCAGCATTCTTAATTACTATATGCTCATTTTGGGCCAGAGCTCGCACTGCTTCTCGCTCACACCTGCTCAGGTTATATTTAGTTTTTGATTTCTGTGAGACTTCTGCACTGGCCAGTTTTATAAGATCTTCCTCCACTAGTCTCTGATAGGAGTCAATTGCACTATTTCTACTATTTACAGGGTAAAAAGTGGAGTGAGGCTTCAGGCCCGTGCATATAGTAACAATATCTTTAGGGATATATTGAAGGTCTTCTAAGACAGTTAGAGAGCATAGATCTTCAAATGACAAAACAGCTGTAGTACAATCAGACCCTTGTATACTATTCCCAGCCCCAAGGGATGAACTAACCTGTTCAGGTGAGCGGTCAGCTGAGCTCTGGAAATGTTTCTTTAGCGTGATTTTTCTGATAAATTTGTTTACATCCACAATTGTGGAAAAAAGATTAAAGTGATTACTCGGTGAAAAGGAGAGACCTAAACTCAGGACCCTTTCCTGGGTCTTACTAAGGGAAAAATCAGATATATTAATGACATTAGTATTCTTAATTAGTCCTTCTTGTTCCAAGGCAGTATGGTCCTGGTTGGCCTTATGCCGGTTCCGGTTCCTTCTTCTGTTCCTCCGTTTTTTTTCCTTTTGTAAGAGGTACGGCGCCGTTTTAAAACCTGGTTCGATTCATCTGAAACGTCAGACTCCAACAGTGAGAGTCTTTCTAGGCGGCTGGAGCGGGACCCTCCACTCCCAGCATGGGAGGAGGCTGATGATGCTGATGAATGGCCCTCATTTCCCGAAGTTTCAGCTCCACTGAAAGAGACTCTTCTGGAGTCTCCTAGTGATTTTCTCAAGATAGGTTTAGAATAAGGTTTCTTCTGTTGCGATCGCCAAGTACTTTGTCGTTTCCACAGGTATACTTCGTTTTTGAGATAATCCAGACGGTCACGTTGGAACTTATTTTTCTTTGATGTTGAAATTTCATCCTCCAATTTTTCTCTATATGTGTCCAACTGTGACATAAATTCATTAAACTTCATATTGTCCTTTAGATCGTTTTTCTTTAGATCCAGTTTAACTAGGTCATCTTGGGCAGTAATCAGCAATTTTTGCTTATAGGTAATTATGATCTGCATGAGTTTTAAGGAGCAGTCGGTTAAAGTTGAATTCCATTCAAGTTCTAAATCTTTGTCGTCCTTAATAAAGAACGGGACTTTCTTCAGACGTAAGCCTCTTGGTATACGTTGTACCTCAATGTATTTTTCTAGTGTAACAATGTCCCACCATAAGCGTAACTCCTTGTTTGTAGCTTTTTCCAATTCCTTAAAGACATTATTTAAATTAGTATCCACTCCTCCATCCAAATCACCTTCCATGAAGGTACTCCTCACTCTTGCCTGTCTCCCCTCCATGTTAAAGTAGAAAAACAGATTCAAAAAACAGCTTTTACTCACTTCATTGATTTTATGGACCTCACTGGTAGCCTCAATTATCGACTTTTAAAGTACTGGGCTTGAAATTTTAATCCAATGGAAGGAAGGTCCGTGTCGGGCGAGCTCGTCAATATGAGTACAAAGGACATAAATGAAAAAACAAAAGGTAGCGACCGGCTCCAGCCTTCAAAGGGTTAATGAGAGGTGAGTGCAGGGTATTCCCAGGTGCTGAAGCACAGTAAAGAGCCTACTCAGAGCTCAAATGAACATAAACAAAAATCCAGAATATGTGCCAGCAGGAAAGACATCCGGGAATCCAATTAAATAGTTGAAAGAAAGTTCCAAGTAAAAAATATATTTTATTAGAATCCAAGAAGGTAAAATCAATTGATGTCTTTCCTGCTGGCACATATTCTGGATTTTTGTTTATGTTCATTTGAGCTCTGAGTAGGCTCTTTACTGTGCTTCAGCACCTGGGAATACCCTGCACTCACCTCTCATTAACCCTTTGAAGGCTGGAGCCGGTCGCTACCTTTTGTTTTTTCATTTATGTCCTTTGTACTCATATTGACGAGCTCGCCCGACACGGACCTTCCTTCCATTGGATTAAAATTTCAAGCCCAGTACTTTAAAAGTCGATAATTGAGGCTACCAGTGAGGTCCATAAAATCAATGAAGTGAGTAAAAGCTGTTTTTTGAATCTGTTTTTCTACTTTAACATGGAGGGGAGACAGGCAAGAGTGAGGAGTACCTTCATGGAAGGTGATTTGGATGGAGGAGTGGATACTAATTTAAATAATGTCTTTAAGGAATTGGAAAAAGCTACAAACAAGGAGTTACGCTTATGGTGGGACATTGTTACACTAGAAAAATACATTGAGGTACAACGTATACCAAGAGGCTTACGTCTGAAGAAAGTCCCGTTCTTTATTAAGGACGACAAAGATTTAGAACTTGAATGGAATTCAACTTTAACCGACTGCTCCTTAAAACTCATGCAGATCATAATTACCTATAAGCAAAAATTGCTGATTACTGCCCAAGATGACCTAGTTAAACTGGATCTAAAGAAAAACGATCTAAAGGACAATATGAAGTTTAATGAATTTATGTCACAGTTGGACACATATAGAGAAAAATTGGAGGATGAAATTTCAACATCAAAGAAAAATAAGTTCCAACGTGACCGTCTGGATTATCTCAAAAACGAAGTATACCTGTGGAAACGACAAAGTACTTGGCGATCGCAACAGAAGAAACCTTATTCTAAACCTATCTTGAGAAAATCACCAGGAGACTCCAGAAGAGTCTCTTTCAGTGGAGCTGAAACTTCGGGAAATGAGGGCCATTCATCAGCATCATCAGCCTCCTCCCATGCTGGGAGTGGAGGGTCCCGCTCCAGCCGCCTAGAAAGACTCTCACTGTTGGAGTCTGACGTTTCAGATGAATCGAACCAGGTTTTAAAACGGCGCCGTACCTCTTACAAAAGGAAAAAAAACGGAGGAACAGAAGAAGGAACCGGAACCGGCATAAGGCCAACCAGGACCATACTGCCTTGGAACAAGAAGGACTAATTAAGAATACTAATGTCATTAATATATCTGATTTTTCCCTTAGTAAGACCCAGGAAAGGGTCCTGAGTTTAGGTCTCTCCTTTTCACCGAGTAATCACTTTAATCTTTTTTCCACAATTGTGGATGTAAACAAATTTATCAGAAAAATCACGCTAAAGAAACATTTCCAGAGCTCAGCTGACCGCTCACCTGAACAGGTTAGTTCATCCCTTGGGGCTGGGAATAGTATACAAGGGTCTGATTGTACTACAGCTGTTTTGTCATTTGAAGATCTATGCTCTCTAACTGTCTTAGAAGACCTTCAATATATCCCTAAAGATATTGTTACTATATGCACGGGCCTGAAGCCTCACTCCACTTTTTACCCTGTAAATAGTAGAAATAGTGCAATTGACTCCTATCAGAGACTAGTGGAGGAAGATCTTATAAAACTGGCCAGTGCAGAAGTCTCACAGAAATCAAAAACTAAATATAACCTGAGCAGGTGTGAGCGAGAAGCAGTGCGAGCTCTGGCCCAAAATGAGCATATAGTAATTAAGAATGCTGATAAGGGGGGAGCGGTGGTTGTTATGAACAAGGATTATTACGTTAACGAAGTTTATAGACAACTGTATGATGTTAATACCTATAGACCTATTTCCTATAACCCCACAGAGACCTGTTTAAAAGACCTCTCCAAACTTTTGGATTTTGGTATATACAAAGGCATACTAAACATTGATGAGGTTGAGTATATCTATAGAAAAAACCCATTAATGCCCACTTTTTACTTTCTCCCCAAAGTTCATAAAACACTAATTAACCCCTCGGGGCGACCTATTATCTCAGGCATTGGTAGTTTGGGTGAGGGCCTCTCTGAATTAGTAGACCTATATCTCCAACCCATTGTCACATCCCAAAAAGGTTACATTCGTGACACAAAACAAGTATTACAACAAATGGGGACCACCCGATGGGAGAAAGATTATTCGTGGTTATCTTTGGATGTTTCATCCCTATATTCCTGTATTCCCCATGACAAGGGTCTGACTGCACTTTCCTGGTGTCTTAACAAATTTAGTAATTATACTTACCATACTATACAATTTCTTCTCATGGCAGTAGAATTTCTTCTCACCCACAATTATTTTTCTTTTGATTCAAAGTATTATGTTCAAATACAAGGTACTGCGATGGGAGCGCGTTTTGCGCCATCCTACGCCAACTTATACATGATTTATTGGCAAGAGCAGTATATCTTCTGTATTGAAAATCCATTTAAACTAAACATAATATTTTATGGTCGTTACATTGACGACTTACTGATCATTTGGAGAGGGGATAATAGGGTTGTTGACCACTTTGTAGAATATGTTAATAATAACTCGCTTAATCTCCGGTTTACACATGAACATAAATCAAGCATTATCACCTTCCTGGACCTGGAACTAAATGGCAGTGACACTAATGGTAAGATTAGCACCAATGTTTTTCGCAAAGAAGTGGCCGGCAACACGGTTTTACACGCAAACAGCTGTCACCCCCCTCATGTTCTTAAGGCTGTTCCCACCGGCCAATTTATAAGACTCAAAAGAAATTGCTCTTCACTAAATAGCTTTGAAATACAAGCAAGAGATTTGACGAGGAGGTTCAAAGAGAGAGGTTATTCTGATAGGGATATTCAACATTCTTACATGGTGGCAAAGGGAAAAAATCGTGCAGATCTTCTTAGTGATCAACGGCCAAGGGACACTAGGAACCAGGAGGGTGATAAAATTAATTTTACAACCCAGTATAGTTTGGAATTTAATAAAATTAGATCAATCCTCAAAAAACATCTCCCAGTTTTAAAGACAGATGAAGCATTATCAAACATTATTGACAGGGGCATAAACTTTGTACCAAAAAAGGCTTGTACCTTAGGTAATCAACTGGCACCAAGCACCTTTTCTAATTCGACCGCTAATAATAAAAAAACCTGGCTCTCTGTGACAGGCATGTATCCGTGCGGTCACCGAGTGTGTAAGTGCTGTGCCTTTATCGATAGAACCAATACTTTTACATCTACAGTAGGGGGTAGGATCTTTTATATAAAGGATTATATAAATTGCTGTACTGAATCTGTTATTTATTTAATAACGTGTTCCAAATGTGGTATACAGTATGTTGGCCAAACAACACGCCAACTAAAAAATCGGATAAGAGAACATCTGTCTAGTATAGAGTTGAAGGATGAACAATCCCCTATTGGCAAACATTTTTTTCACTGTAATGGTGGGTCCACAAGCTACTTTAAATACTGTGGCATTGAAAAGGCACGTATTCCATTTAGGGGGGGAAATATTAATACCATCTTGAACCAACGGGAAGTCTTTTGGATTTTCCAGCTAAAAACCCGTATCCCCCAAGGTCTTAATGCCAAATATGATGTAGCATGCTTTACAGGTTAAATTTTCAACACTATACAGTATTATGGGACATAAATATATATATGTGTTATCATATCCTGTATATATAGGTTTCGTCATGCTCTGTATGTTATTTAAGTCTTTTTAAGCCTTCTTACTCACTACTCTCTGTCGTTTCAGGTTTAAGTTTGGTTCATATTTATGCACTGTATGTACTTTTATTAACACCAACTTCATTTGTCATTGATTATCACATTATACATGTTTTTGCATTTACTTCATTGTCCAGATATATTGCACTCTTATCAAGTGCCTATGGTTCTCATTCTGCGTGTTCATGTTCTCTTTGCCCATTTATGCAATGATATTACTGTCCCACTAGCCCGCTTTTACTGTCTTTTATTTATCTATCTCCCCAATCACCGTCCGATTTAGTCTATACTATATTGTATTTGTTCAAGAATATCTATTCTCTCCTCTCTTCTTTCCTTGTTGTCATTGGAGGGACGATGAGTTGAGTTTCCGCCTTGGGGGCGTGCCTCACCACCGGGGGGGTGTGCCCTCCCCTTTGCTGACGGAGACTGATCCCCGCACGCCCTCTGTGCGATCTACTCGCCTCCTAGCGGGGTGTCAACTTGGCTCTCGCCTCTGGAGGGGTGGCCGCACTTTGGGGGTGCGCTTTTCTTTTTTCCCGATCTCTGGGGCTCTGGGCTCCCCTGCCGGTTTGTGGGAGGGGTGTGCCTCCTGGGGTGGTCCTTGACTCGCGTTACCTCCCTCTTGGCAGCAGGTGAAACAGGTTTGTTTTTAATTTATTTCAATTTGTTTGTATATTTAAGGATACCACTTTGTAACACTCTCAGACTGCTTTTGACAAAGCACCCGTAGGTGCGAAACGCGTCAAGCGTGTGTTTGTTTTTTCGTTTGCCTGTCTCCACGCTCCTATTATTGATTTTACCTTCTTGGATTCTAATAAAATATATTTTTTACTTGGAACTTTCTTTCAACTATTTAATTGGATTCCCGGATGTCTTTCCTGCTGGCACATATTCTGGATTTTTGCTTATAATTAAAGGGTCTAGGACACTTCATCGCCGCGGCTTCATCACTGACAGTTCAGCTTGGCAGTTAGAACGCTGGACTGTCAGCGATGAAGAATAACACGGCCGTTTCATCGTGGACGTGGCTATACAAGAGGTGACAGTTCAGCGCTGAACTGTCAGCTCTTACAAATGTACAAGTAAAAAGAAAATAACACCCCCCTAATAAATGATTCCCCCCCCAAACCCTAATACTAAAATTAACCCCAAAACCCCAATACTAAAATTAACCTCAAAACCCAATATTAAAATTAACCCCCGGACCCCAATACTAAGGCCAGAACCCTAATACTAAAATTAACCCCCTAAACCCTAATACTAAAATTAACCCCGAACCCTAAAAACGAATTCTAACCACCCTAAACCCCAATACTAAAATTCTAATCCTAAAACTCTATCTTCTAACTCTAACACATTAAAACTTACCTTTAGCGATGAAATGTCCTGCGATGAGCTGTCGTGTGGTGAATTGACGGCGGTAAAGCGGCTGCGCAGCTGCAGCTGCGATGAAGTGTCCCATCCCCATAATTAAATTCTGACTTGGTAGCTATTGCCAATTTTGATATTGTACAAACTCCTTTCCATGCAGCACATTTCCTCTGTCATTGGACTTCTATACTATGACTGTTTTGCCTGTAGGCGCTGGCAATGTAGATTTCCCAGTTGATTGTACCATAAGGGAATTAAATAACCAAATCTGGTTCTATTTTAATAATGCGACAGCACAGCTGGATGCTATACTCCTGAGATACAAAGCACTTTATTCCTCACCCACAATGCATCAGAATGTAACACCACATTTACTTATATGTGGGAAAGTAATTGAAAGACTTCATATGAAATCCTTAAAATATTCATCTCACCTTTGCAAATTAAAGTCAGAATATAGGGTTAGTTTTGATACATTTATCTTAAATTACAGTGGTGTGGTTTTTTTTTTTGCATTGATTACACCTGATCCATTCTCTTATCGCTGTCATCATCATTTAAATTATTTACATATCTAATATTCTCAAAGTAAAACAAAGGATAAGTAGAACCACATAGAATAAAAGAATATCTTATGTTGTAATCTATTTGAGTCCATTGGAGAACAAATCGGTTTACATATGCAGCTGTTTAAACAAATGTCTGATGGAGCTGAACTTTGCACTTGTTGCAGTGTGTTTCCGGTTGTCTAAATTGCAGAATTTCCCTATAAATACAAATAAGGAGGCCAGAATCCTGAAATGTTCCAATATTCTATACACTGTGATGTTCAACCATCACTACTAAAATGACTTCCTCTAATGTGATCTGTGTTTTGCTAGCCTTACTGCTGATTTGGGAATGGTTAGGGTAATTTATTTAGTCTATGCCCGTTGGGTGGAGAGCAGTGCAAATATTTGTATACCTTCAGTGTTGTGTCCGTATACCAGCCCCATAGCATAATGTCATTATGATCTTGTTCAAAAAAGGGAAAACAAAGCATTTGAAGAGTGTATTATTTATAGATAAGTCTGATATATACCCCTGCACAGGGCAGTATATAGCCCCAGTATGAAGACAAGGTTAGATCTCACACCACACCCTGATATATACCCCATGCACAGGGTACTACATAGCCAGCAGTATGTACCCAAGGTTACATGAACTGCCCTTTGCAGGTTGTATATTTCAGGACAGAGAGATATAACCTTGTGTACATACTTGGTAGATATGGTAGACTTACCCAAGCACCCAGACTGCTCCCAGGACTTATCCCCACCACCCAAATTTCACACACAGGACTTGTTCCACCACCCAGGATGTACCCCAGCTATCAGATTTCACTCACAGGACTTTCCCCAGCACCCAGATGGCACCCAGGACTTGCCCCACCACCAGATGGCACTCACAAGACTTACCCAACACCCAGGACCTGCCCCAACATGCAGATTGCACTCACAGGACTTTCCCCAGCACCAGATGGCACTCACAGGACTTGCCCAACACTCACAGACTTTCCCCAGCACCCAGGGCCTACCCCAGCAGGCAGATGGAACTCGCAGGACTTTTCCCAGCACGCAGCAGGATTTGACCCAGAACCCACCTAATCTGTTATAGTGGCCACAGTAGCTGCCGAGTCTGTTAAAGCAGCCCCAGGGCAGGCTGCCTAGCAAGAATTTTCCCGAGAAATTCTTACATTTATAGATATTAATATTATTAAACCCAAGCACAATTTCTGCTCCTGCTTGTGCATTTTAGCAAAGGAGCACTTCCTTCCCGACATCAGACCTTCAGATCTAGACTGTATATCCTCCACATCTGCCACTCCTTTAGTTTTGCTCCGGGTGACTCTGCTGGGCACATTAAGTGTACTCAAGCTAGGGTTATGGTCACCCGAAAATGGTCATCTCCGACAAGTTGTCCGGCAAGTATGCTACGGTAATGAAGTACTTACGGTCTTCACATGAGGTCTTATTTACCTTGACCTTGATTTAAAAAGGAACATTATCTAGCAAGTCATGTACTTTGGTAATCTCTGTATAATCAGGGTCACCTTATATTTCGAGTATATACAGTATATTGTGTCCTTGATAAACAACTTAACACTGCATTGTTTTAAATAGTGTATAGATCTTTTTTTGTAAGCATTAGAGAGGACTTTATTGAACTCTTCTTAACACTTACATTGTACCCTTAAATAAAAACAGGGCTAAAGCAGCTCTTAGGTTTGTCAACTTGTTTATGAAGGACTTTATCAAACTCCAACATGGCATAACCACACTGAATATATAATTATTTTGGTTTTCAAGCAGGATTGATGGGTTAAGGTTTCCTTGTTGCTCTAACCATAGTTTTTATCATTCTGTTTACCATTCTGTCTCTCTGACTTGTTTTGATTCTCTTTGTGAGACAGGGTATTCAGTCATTCACATGGTTTTCTCCCAGCATTGATTTTTGGACTACGTTTGAAAGCCGTTCTTAGAAAATGCACAATAGCCCCAGTCTGTGGGAAGTCTTGGAAACATTATGCAACCCTAATCTTATTCTTCATAATGAAGTTCTACAATTGTAGAGTTGAATTTTTAGAACAAAAAAAAACCCAAATCAGGCAAAAAAACAATTCTCCTAACTGTTTTGCTATTTAGTAGATTTTCTTTTACACTGTGCTCAGCCTCCGAGCTAGGCTAACCATGTTACCGTACCTATGGCCAGTCAGCCTGCATGCGTCACTGTGAATCTTATAAAGTACATGCCATTTTATCCCCATACTATACTTTTCACTTGTGCCGCTACTATAGAATAGGATGACTTCCAAATGCTTGCATATATTGGGAGAAGCGGTGATATCCGCTATTGAATGTTGTAGTTATACACCCTCTCTGTGTGTCTTTTACCATCTCACCTCCTCCAACCTCTTTTATTAAAGAACAGCTGTAGCAAAAAATATACGTATGTTTAATTGAAAGATTGTTTCAAGTGTAGATGATTTATAACGAAATTCTCGAATGAAAGAATACAAATAAAGTACCTTTTGTTGAGCCTTCTTTGCTCTGTATGGCTCTCCCAGGCGGCAGACATGTTTAGAATCTTGGGTCTCCACTTACCTTGGTTCAGATGAAGAAAGATCTGACCCATCTGACTAAAGATTCTAAACAAAATGTCCTGGTAGTGGTATTTGGAGCAAAGAGGGCTCATTAAGTAACTTTAATTGTATTCTTTCGTTAAAGCATTTCTAAATAAAAAAAACCTTCATTTGATGCAATCTTTCAATTAAACATAATGTCATTTTTTGCTACAGTTGTGCTTTAAATCCTTGAATTTTCATGGACCCTGTTCAAATTGGTGCCATGGGCAGTTACTTTGGTGGCATTGGCCTTGCAGATGGCATTGGCTTAGCTAAGCTAAGCTTGTTGTAATTAAAGTGTCACAACCTTAGAATATGAGCTATCCTGTAGCTTGTAAAATGAGCTATAATAGTTTCATATTGGAGCTCTGCAAATTTGACATATTCACTCCAACAGAATTTAGAACGCATGATGCGGGAGAAACAAATGTTAAGTAGAACACTAACTCGAGGGTCCGTGTTTCTTCCTTGAGGGGGAAGATGGGGATTAGCAGCAGGCTGAGTTGCTTCAATCTGTCAAGGTAACTGGGGCAGTGTATAGTCTATGAACAGACTAGATAAAAAAAAAAAAATCACAATTCCTTATTGCACACATAGCTAATCACAGATTAGCTTTCATATAAACATAATGTTAGACCACTGATAAGAAACTTGTAGCCTGCCCATTTTTATACCTTTTACAAAGCTCATATTGTGTTTGTTGCTTGACATTCTTACATCCAAGATAGCCCTATACATTGTGTGTAGGGTTGCCACCTTTTCTTCAAAAAAATACCGGCCTTGGTACTGTCTAGACTTAATATTGGCCTGATGCCAATACTTTACCGGCCTGCCATTAAAATACCGGCCAGGTGGCAACCCTAATTGTGTGTAAGTGTTTAAATTTATTTTTTATATTAAAGCGCCACTAAGGGTTGACTTCAAACTCTGGCTAGATGGATATGTGTGGTATAAGCGTTAAAGGGATATACTGCAGAGGCTGTTGTAAAAATAACAGTGATTTTAATATATAAAATTAAAATTATTAAACATGGATAATATACATAGAAAAAATACCAGTTCTAAAAGAATAATAAAAAAAACCAATTGGCTAAAACACACGCAACTAAATTGTGATAATGGAAGGTACTGAGGAACTGTGAGAGCTGAGTGACACCAGAGGTTACTTAAAGGGACACTACCACTTACATAAGATGTAACTACATTTTCTGTACATTTAAAAAAAAAACACACAAATAAGACAAATGCCACTATTTGTTTGTTTCCAATGTTTCAATTAATTGCGTATAAAATTAAAAATAAAATTTAAGTGTCTATCTCAAGCACCCATTTCTCCAAAATCTTACAGGAAGTCTCTTACTGACTCCTGTGTATTACTAGTAGGCAGGACTGGGACAGGCTGTGTACAACTTTTTTTTACCTGCCTTCCAACACAAAGAGAAGAGATTGACCTGATCAAACAGGATCATAACTCCGCCCACTTTTGATGTAATAGTTACATTACCCTCCCATTCAATGCAAGTCTATGGTCAGAATTCTGACTTATAGACTGCATTCTGTGTCCCCAGCCCCAAAGGGAGATACTAGTGCTGTAAAGTCACTAGAGGGTGGCACCCAAAAACACTACATTTCACAAAATGGCTGTGCCCAGTCACACAGTTGTTTAGTAAAATATTTCATAAAATAAGCTCACATAACAAAAACAAGACCTTTATCTGAAATCAACAATGCAAAAAAACAAAACCTGTTTCATTTTTTGGTAAGAGTGTCCCTTTAATTGACAATTTAAGTTAGGTCCATTTTAAGCCTACAAACTCCAGCCACATGGAAATAGAAAAACCTTGGACACTGCAAGTGAGTGACGTGTATGAGGTGGCTAACATATTGATGATAATAATGTACAGAGGGGGGAGCTTGTCCGGGTGGATGACTGAAGTAACATCATTTGGTGAACAAACCTATAAAGGAAATTAACTGGGGGATGGATGAGTTGTGGGGAAGGAAGTGAGGGCATTAAACAGTCAGATCGTGTTGCAGAGGCATGATGTGAGTGTATGTGGATCCAAGAGAAACTCGGGAATATCCCTTTAATGTGTAGACAGTGCTGTTCCTGAAATTATGTGCAGGTCACTTTAAATGACTAGAGTGCCTGGTGCTGATAGATCGTGGCAAACGCAGCTTCACTGCTGCAAAGAGCTTTCACAGCTTAGAATAGTATGATCGTGATATTATGTTTATCTATTTTTATTTGTAAGTCTCTTTAGGTCAGTGAGCTACCTTGCACTGATAATGCGTGTCGTATACAGCTTTACTCTTTTGGAGAAACTCCCGGGCTTCCTGTAAACGGCCGAATGCCGTTCAACATTTATTGATCTGTCTAGCAATCTAGGAATAATATATACCAACAAAACCGGAATCCTCTGAAGAAGTCTGACTGCAAAACTCACAAGGGGTCTAGTTTTTGGCCAATAGGGTTGTATTATTATTATTTTTGACTGGTATTGTTGTATACGTGTATTATTTATATTATGTTTTTTAATTCTTATCATTTCATATATTAAAGCACTGTTATTTTTACACCAACCTCTACTGTCTAACCCTTTAGCGCTTATACCAGCACATATCTATCCAGTACCCTTCTTTTTTGAGTTCTGGGAAAGACTCATATTGGTAATCCTCTATGCTGCTATAACCCCCTCTATTCTTTCACCTCCATCACAAACATCTTTCCACTCAAACTCTGACTACTCAGAGACCAAGGCAGTTATCTCAAATCGTCCCAAAAATCAGCCAATGTGGCCAATTTTTGTGCCAACGCTTCAGTATCCAGACTCTTATGGAGTATGGCTGCCGGAATGGTATTCTCTGTCCTCCCCATAGAAATCCTATGGAAAGGACTTCAGCTTATTTTGGAGCCATGTTGGGAGGACCTCCACTATCACGGAAATTGCTTAAATTCTCCCATATAAATCAAGGGACTTTGCCTATAGCCAAAACAGCCCAAATCCTCCCAAAGTGTTCTGAAAATGAAATGAAATACAAATCTGTAAAAATAAAAAAGTGACGCATTAATTGAATATATTACAATAAATACAATTAACAGTAATTATGTGCTGGCACTTAATATTTTTTAAATTTTCCTTGTTTAGAAGACCCTTCTCTTATGTAAACATGACGTATCTTTACAGGTATAAGTGGGCAGATCTAATCTGAGTCAGCATATTGGATTGACCAATTGTTGCTTGCAATGTGAGGGTCTGTAAATGCAGACCACCCTCATGTTTATTATCAGGTCATCTGATTAATCAGCCACTCAGTATCTGTGAATTCAGGTGCGATTCAGCTGTTTGAACCATTTGGATCAGGACATTTTTGCCCTGAAAATTTATAGCCAACATGCTCCGAACATGCTCCAATTTTCAGGTAACGTATGCGAAATTAGCTGGTGCATTGAATAGAAAAGCATAGAAGGATTAAAGTAAACATACGTCAAACACCGAGATATTTATATACTAATATAACATATGAATGTTGGATCTTTAAATTATTTTATGTTAATTTATATATTTAATGTATCATGTTGTTGTTGTTTTTTGAATTAATAATTTTTACTGATTTTCATTTTATTACACTTTGGGACATTTCAGGAGGACTTTGTTGACTTTGGCTATAGACTAAGTTCTCCAAATGATTTCTGTAGGAGGACTTTGGCTATATTCATAATAGCCAAGGTCTTCCCGAAATAGCCGAAATCCTCCCCATAGAATTCACGGGGAGGACTGAGGCTAACACTTAGTTTCTCTGCATTGACTGATTTCAGTGTCGGGAGAGATCGGCATGGGATCAGCTATGAGGTCCAAATTACGGTCATATTCAGAGGTCCATCTGGAACTTCCGGCGTCAGAGGATAAACATGCATCCTTGGTCAGACGATACAATTACCTGTACCTTAAAGGGACAGTCTAGTCCCCAAACTCACTTTGGTGCAAGATGAAGACTGCTTGTATAATGCACAGGCTTTTATCCCTGTGTGATTTGATGCAGGCATTCTATATAAATCACATTTTTGATTTCATCCAATCACTCCCCAGTGATTACTCTGCAGGTGCGGCAGCACTGATTCTATAGACACTGAGGATATAAAGTTTTGTTTAATATAGTCACTTCCTGTCCTCCGAAAAATTGAGTTTGAGTGGCCCATGAGTGACCTTGCTCTTGTACACCGTAGGATCTCTTAACAGTGCAACACATTGTCTGATGACATCAATAGAGAAACAGGAAATTCCATTCATTTGAATGGCATTATTCTCCTTGGTTCCTGCAGCAAAAAAAAAAAAAGAAAAAAGGAAATCACTTTTACTCATGTAGTGTGGGCAGTCCTTGTTTCTTGCAAACTCCTGTAATTTTACAATTTCTTCTAGCTGTAAGTATTTTTATATTTTAAGCAATGCCTAATGTAAGACATGTATTTTAAAGTACTTTGAAAGCACATTTATATGCATTAATATTTGGAAGATGCTTTTTGGTCACCAGACAGTCCCTTTAAAGAGTACATGCCATTTTATACTTCTACTAGGAAAACTAAACTTTTCGTAGATGCTTCTATTTTATAAGCACAAGTGAATAAAACATTTTTTAGTGGCTCTTTAAGTTTTATTCCATAAGTTAGTTTTTTTTTTTTTTTTTAATGTCAATATATCCAGTGCAGATGGGAGATGGATTAACTCTTACATTTCATGCTCCTTCCATTTATCATGAATGACACACTGGTGAACTTTCATCTTTCCGGAGCCATACACTTAGCATTAGCCTTTCCAGTGTCTATTGTACTTGAAGCGTTAATTAGTTTTTGCCATCTGGATATTTAGTTGCTTTAAAGCTTTTTATACTTAATTTTTAAAAATGTTTTTTGCATTAATCAGGAGTGTCATTCAGTCAGGTGGATTTTAGTTTAATAGATATGTTACACATAAAGTTGCTGTATGAACCTATATTTGTTTGGGTTAACCTTTCTAGAGAACTATCAGAGGGACATGGTAGAAAAACACATCCTGAGGGAGACTGCCTTGTATGAGTGTGTGTGTGTGTGTGTGTGTGTGTGAGATCTGCTTTTCACAGTGAGATAGGAAGGGGAGGAGATCAGCTGAATACAGTGTAGCATCCTGACCAGGAGTGTCTATTCCTAGATTGCTCTGTAGATGAAGCCTTGAATAATACAATGTGCTGGCTGGGTATTTGGACCAGCAGAGGAAGCTCACAGCTGGATGCTTAGGCAGAAAGAGCATTGTTAATCGGCTTTTGAAAGACAAGGCAGTAAAATCAGTAATATTCATCTTTGCTATAAATGAAATACCTTCTCTTGCTGACCATGTGCCTGTGCCACATCTTTGGAGCTGTACCCTGGGGGCAAAATACTGAACTGTACCCATGAGCAAACATCACTGTAAGTCCTAGTTATTTTTTATTATATTATGTCCTGACCCTTTGCCTTTCAGGGTGTCTACTATATAATAATATAGATTACACTGTGTGTTTTTGTTGCCTGCGTAATATTTTTAAAGCAGATGGGCTGTTGTAACAATAGGACTTGATTTGGGGAAATTGCAGCACTTATCCAATCTTTACAAGAATTGGGATTATAATATCTCATCACTTCCATCTATATTGACACTATATAAAAGTTCTCTGGGTACAGCATGGACTCATTTTTACAAATGGTATATCTGTTATGTAATGATGCGCAGGTAATGCAAGCTTAGGGGGGGTCTGTTAAGTTTTGGTTATGCATCAGCTGTCTCTGCGATTCCCCCCCCCCCAACGCCACCTCACCCTCAACAGCCAGAGATTATGACCCACATGCTGTTCAACTCTATTAATGCTTTATGATGACCTTAAATAAGAAGTTTTTCTATTCCATCCTTCCCTAATGGCACTGATAGAGATGATGCTTGTACTGCATACAGCAGGACATTTCTAAAGCACTCTAGGGTGTGTTGAAAGCAGATTTGTTATTCTTTTTACCGCTGTGCTGAAAGGATAAAAAGCTTTAAATAATGTATACGTTATACACGTAAACATCACGTCTGCCATTTATGGCTCGGTTGATGTAATGCTGTGTGCCCCAGTCAAGATGTTAGATATAGGTGTCTTCATCTGGGTGGCAGTATACAGTGCTAATGTATACAGTGCTTTTTATGTGTGAAAGGTTGAATTATTGTCAATGACTTGGGAAATGCATGATATTGTGTCACAGACCTTAGCCCCTTGATTTCCACAGACCTCTGGACTTTGCAGACCACCACCTTTCACTCCCCACCATGGAATGGTATATTAGAAAGTTGTGCGTAATAAAATAAAATAATAGCATATGTTAAAACCATCATCTGAGGTCATCGGTCAGGAATAAGTCACTGATAGGTGCAGCTAAAGGTAGAATAGATTTAAATGGACTCCTCACCTAAACATTGTATAGTGAAAGCGGAGAATAAAACCGGACCTTTGTGCTGTGTTAGCAGATTTGTTACTAAGTGCATAGCTCCTCCTGTAGAAGGCATGTAGCTGAAACGTTGGGGGGCTTTTTCATCTGCGGATATTCACCTACCTGGTCTCAGCTTTTCTTGAAAGTTTATTTCGTTTCGGTCTTCCTTTGCTCCCTTTATTTGTATATTGTGCATTTTTTTCTTTCCATATGTTGTATACCCTCTATTAGCGGCTTGGATTTGGCCTGAATTGTAATAGTGTTGTATTTATTTGTTTGTCTATACATTTTATATTTTAATCGATGTATTAAAAGTTATTTTTTTTTTTACTTTTGTTAAATTTGGTATGCTGCTTTCTTGTGTATACTAGGTGCATAGATTAAAAGGAAGATGTGTTTAATTAATTTATGATGTCTCACTTGTTACATTATCTTGTGACTTGGGATGCTAATTAAACATCCCCCCTTTAAAGTTGCATATCAAGCTCATGGTGATGTCATAAACACGAGACAACATTGAAATAGATGCATTTGCTTCCTATTCTGCTAACACCATATATAGATTTTTATTGTATTTATTTATTCACAGTGCAAACAATATTTGGGTGACAGAGGCCCTTTGATATTTAAAGGAAAACATATTCAATGATGCACCTTCCCAAGGTTTCGAGCAGGCTCATGTTTTGTTCTGTGTCACTGAACAGTTAATAATGCTCGGTATGTAAAAAAGGAAAGGGAAAATGGTTGAACTTGGTGGACGCAAGTTTTTTCTTTGAGATGAAATCAAAATTACATCATTTAATTCTAGATATATTTCAGGGGACTTTATTTAGTACAAACATCCATAGAATTTGGGAATGGCATATGCATGTAAATGGAAGCTGCGGCTACAGATCTGGACTGTACACGGATCAGGACACCTGTTCTATTCCTGCATGATGCAGGCTCCTGGAAAACTGCTCATTAAATGAGTAAATTTCCAATACAAACATTACCTACACAGCAAGAGCCAAACCTTGCATACCATATAAACAGCTGTAAAGCTGGATTATATAAACGGTATACAATACGCTAGCATGTCCACTCCTCCTCTATAGGTGATGCTTTGGAAGAGGTTGTAAAGTTTACGTTTGATGGATAGCATGCACATTGTGACTAGTATGTGTCAATGCAAGAACACACACTCTGTTTCCCTTTTACCTTGGTCATGTGGATACCGTGTTCTTCCATGGATGAATACAATGTGTTTTGTTTTCTTACAGTTTTATCCCATAGAACAGGGGCGTCCAAGTCTTATCTGAAGTGGGCCGTATGATCAGAAATGCAAATGTGAATCATCGGGCCGCAGAAAGTTTTTTTTTTTATTTATAATCATGATGAAGAATAGCTAGTTAGCCATAGAATAATGCTTGGTTGTTTAAGAGATTTACAAAGCAGTCCAAAACGGTATAGATCAACTGTACTCAAAAAAATAAAAAAAATAAATAAATAAATAAATATTGCTTTTATTTGGCTAATGAGGATAAATAGTTAAGTCAGGTAGGGTGCACCTTGCTGTGAAAAGGGCCATGTTTGGTCCGTGGGCCACATGCTGGACATCTCGGCTATAGAAGTATAATATAGAAATTCGAGATCCATACATAAACAGTTTACATAGCACTTGATACAGAGTATAGAAGGGAACTGCATGCTACATTAGACGAGCAGAGACGATAACATGAGGTAGAGCGCCATGGTGCGAAGCAGATCAGCAAACTTCTAAGAAGCTGTTTGTTAACCTCTCCTCCTAACTCTTTGATTCCCAGAGTCGGTGCAGAGAACTGTTTTGCTGTCTGTAGCGCATCCTTCATACTCAAAAACGGCTGTTCTTACAATTACTCTTTACTGTTCTATCGCGTGCTCTCACCTCTTTGTAGAGATGGGTCACTGGTCTGGTTTTCCTGGAGTGGTTTTTTTTTCCATTTATTATTATTTTTAAAGGATTTCATAATATGTTCTGGCAAACTGGTATATTGTTTTGACGATTGATTCAGCAATGAAAGAAATGAATATTTATTTGCCTGCTAGCTAATGATCAACTCTTGGCAGTGTTTGACACAGGAAATACAAACCGTGATTGCTGGCATTTATAACCTGCTACAGTGTATAGTGCTGACAGATGTGCTATTAAATATTTCCTTTCTGTACTTTGTTCTGATTATTATTATTATTATTTTTTTTTTTTTTTTGCATAACTAGATCATGCACTTTTCTTCACAAGTTTGTCTCGACATCCTTTATAATCTTTTTCCACATCATTTGGAAAATAAGTAATTATGTTCAGTTGAAACTCCAGATAAACACAGACTACATTTTCTTTAAATTCATCCTAGTGTCTTGTTTGACCTAGATAAGGCAGAGACCATTTTAAATAAAGCTTATCAGGTTGTACTGGGAGCTGTAGTTCAGAGATCTCTCCCTTACTCTGAATGTAGGAACAGTGACCTAGAAATGCATAGGACCACATAAAAAAAAAATCTAAGTCTGCCATCTAGCCAATATTTTACCAACAGGTTAAAAACTTGGCTTATATTTTTTCTTAATTTTAACTCTATGGGAGCAGTAGCAGAGCCGGTATATTTTTCCAAAAAAATATAGAAATATAGAAGCACAAGGGAAAAAATGTAGTGCCTTTAGTAGGAGGATGAACTGGCGTGTACTTTTGATAGTACATACCAGTTTATCCTCTGATTGGCAGCTGCTATAGTTCCCTGGGAAGCAGGCAGACCGGTCTGGATGGCTTATGCAGAGACACACCCTCATTTTTAAAGGTGGGTCAAAAGATGGGGGCTTAACTTTCTCTGCACTAGCAGAGAAAGACCCCATTTCCATACATCTTCAAGGAATAATAAGCATGACCAGCACTTCAGTGATCAAGTGGATTTATAACTCCCAAAGGCAAGGTTACAAACGGAATTATCATCAAGCCTGAAGAATACTCAGTTTTTGAGTTGAAACGTTGTCTTTGGGAGTAATAAATCCACTTCGATCGCTGAAGTGAGGGTCATGAGTATTCATTGAAGATTTATGGTAGAGTGGGACTGTGACCATGCACCTACCTTTAGAGTGCGAGTCGACATGACTGATTTTGGATCCCCTCTCCATACAGACTCCAATCAGACAAGCGAGCCAAGCCTCCACTCTGATTGGCTGTGCATGACTGTATCGGCGTGCGCCAGCCTCCTGAAGGATGCAAGGATTAAATTTAAAAAAACAACTTAAGATGTCCTTTAAGAATCCGAACCAAGCGCTGCCCGAGTAGTTGGAGCTGTATAAATAAATGTTAATATATTTACAGATGAGGGCTGATAATATAATTTGCTGGACATAATGCTCGTTTTAATAGGATGCTTTGTTTGTTGCATAGATCAGTCTCTCTCTCTTTTTTTGTTGTTGTAAATATCACCATCAACATGGTAAAACATTAGTGCCCTATGAATTAAGCAATAAAATAAAAGTTTTCAGTAATGCATATCATAATACAATATTACAGAATGTGGTTATTTTAAAGGTAACATAACTGAAGAAAAGGAAGTTTAGTGGAATGTTTAGTGTAGAGAAGGCAGACGAGTATAGGAAAGGAGAAATGAATAAGTAAAGAAAAGGTTGGAAAAGAAAGTAAATGGGGATAGACCTCCCACAGTGAGTAGCGATGTAAAAATGAAATAAGGTAAAATGGTCAGAAAGAGTGACCCGACTCCAGTATTGCCACCTCCAGAGCAGGCTGGATCGCCTCAGGGTGTGGAAGGGCAGAATAGACTAGCAGCCCGATGGCCATTACAGCTTACTTGGTGTGACAGATGTGTCTGAACTAGTAAGACAACTGAAAATCTGTGTGGAAATCAGAGAAAAACAAAATCATAGTCTAAACAGAGGCCTGGATTGCATAGATCAGTCTCTTGGAGAGGACTATACAGATATATATATATATATATTTATATAATATTTTTTTTTTTTATTATTATTTTTTTTAGGTTTCGCTCCCCCCCCCCCAAATTGCCTTTTATTTATTTTAAATGTCCGTATATTTTAAGTAAAAACTTGTAAAACTGTTAAGAAAATCAACTACTTCATCTGTAGTAGGGCTTTATTTGTTGCAACAAAGTAACTGTGAGCACAAGAGCTTTTTATTCACCTTTAGACATTTTGGTGCCTTGGAGCCGTAGTACAGCAAACTGATTAAGAGCTTTTTTGACTGCAGAGTTTTCTTGCTGCTTGCTAAATCTAGATCAAGGACATGCAACCTTTCCTCCCCAGCTGTTTGAATACAATTCGGTTATTTTTGCTGATTTGAGTCTGATTTTACTGTGACGAGATATATGATCTGAGCACGATGGGACGTTCAGCAAAAAATATGGAAACTCTTAGGAATACCGACCTGGCATAGTTTATGATAAATTAATCAGGACTGGATTTAAATCTCAGGAACCCCTAGGCAGGAATAATCCAGACTCCTTTTGTGAATTATAAACAAGTACATGTCAAAATACCATATGGGCAGGGCTTATGTGGGATGGAGACTGTACACCAGGGGTGGGCAACCTGCCGGCCCTCCATCTGCTGAGGAACTACATCTCCCATAAGCCTCTTTCAGCTAAGAGGCTGGGAGAGGAGTATGGGAAATGTAGTCAAGTAACATCTGGAGGGCCGCAGGTTCCCCACCCCTGCTGTAAACCATCAGAAGTGGGGTATATTATGCATGGGACTGGGCACAAATTTCCCATGGCATTCCAAAAAGGGCTTAGTGTATCTATGGGATGCTCTCAAATAATTGAAAAGCAGCGCTGTCTAATTCTGTTGACTGATTAATATTTTTGGGACAGTAAAGAATAATATTAAAGGGCCTTTTACAGGGGTAATAGATGCTACTCATATACTGCCCAGCCACATAAGTGGAAAAGTAGGCCACAGGAGTGACTTTCTACATTTGGATCTTCTTATAGCAGTATTGGGTAACCATGGTACCAGCCCAAGCCCCGTATGCTGATTCATCCCCCACATACATGCACAGCAGCCCACTATACTGTTTCCGTGAAGCTTATATATTTCATGATCGCTTATTATGATGTAGTGAGCATTTTTTTGGAGGTC
The DNA here is from genome assembly GCA_036172795.1 of Pelodytes ibericus. Lineage (NCBI taxonomy): Eukaryota > Metazoa > Chordata > Amphibia > Anura > Pelodytidae > Pelodytes > Pelodytes ibericus. The sequence goes on from CM069864.1 coordinate 26,837,543, forward strand.
CCTTAATAAAAATCTCTACACGAATGTTGGTTGAAAATATATTTAAATCCAAGTGAACCTAAGATTCCAATAAGGACCCATCTTAGAACAGTTTGGTCACCAGAGGCTGTCAGTTGCTACCTAGGATCACCTGTGACTTGACACAGGTGATGTCATAAACAGGAGACACCAGAGACCTTTAGAATAAATTACTTTTACTCTTGTCATTTTGCCAAAACAATGTATAGATCAATTTTTATCTTTTTCTTCTCAGCATTCAGAAAGTATAAATAATGTTTGGAGAATATTTTTGCAGTGTTTCTATGTGTTTAAACTGCTTTGTGTGTGTGTGTGTGTGTGTGTGTGTGTGTGTGTGTGTGTGTATACAATAGGAAGTAATTTTATTCTTGTTCTATGTGACCTAGTTAAATAAAAAGCCAGCAGTAGATTGTGAAGTTGCCTAGAATTATATAAAGTCAGGAAACAACCTAAGCAAAATCTGTTTAATTTTAAAATTAATGTTTAACCAATACTCTACATATTTGTAAATTACCATCTTGTGTTGAAGGGAAGCAGAACTTTTATATATATATATATATATATATATATATATATATATATATATATATATATATATATATATATATACCCTTGCATCCATGTATAGGAAGCAAGGCTTAAAATATGAATTTCCCTTGTCCAGAGTAAACCCGATGGGTCTAGTCTGGCAACTGAGGCAGAGCTGGTCGGAGAGCTGGGGCGTGTTGCCTTCTGAGAAAGCAAGTTAAAAAATGTTTAGCTTCCCACAGCCAATCAGAATGGGGGCTTGCTGTTCATATCGGTCTATGGTCTGTCTGGTCCAGTTTCTCTCTCTCTCTGGTAGTAGCCCAGTCTGGTCAGTGACTGGCCATCTCAGTTACTGCAGAGACAGTCACTAGGTTTTCACATGGGCTACAGGTTGCTGACCAGGCTGGGCTGCCTGCTTCATATAAAAGCACAGCAGCTGCCGGTCAGAGGATAGACTGGTATGTACAATTAAAAACATGCCATTTATCCTCATACTAGGGGCTCTTAACATTTCACTTGTGCTTCTATAATGCTATAGTGCAAATATGTATTCCCTGTTTTTTAATACTGTATTGAAAAAAGAAAAAACATTTCAGAATAAAGAATAAAAAAACAACAGCCAAACACTTCCTTCCTTTTGTAGTGGAAACATTAAAGGGACTGTCTAGTGCCCAAAATGTATCTTCCAAATATTCATGCATATTAATGTGCTTTCAAAGTACTTCAAAATTTGCAAAAATGTAAAACCTGCATTTTAAATTGGGACATTATAGCAGTTTGCAAGTCAGGACTGCCCACACTAGCTGAATAAAAGTTTTTTTTTTTTTTTTTTTTTGCTGCAAGAACCAATGAGAATAATTTCATTCAAATGAATTGAATTTCCTCTCTAGTGATGTCATCAGACAATGTGTTGTACTGTTAAGAGATCCTACTGTGTACAAAAGAAAGTCTATTACAGTCCACACAATGTATTCAATTCCAGCAGCACAGGAAGTGACTAAATGAAACAAACTTTATATCCTCAGTGCCTTTTTACTGCAGGTGAGCATATAGACAGAGTAATCTCTGGGGGAGAGCTTGAAATATAAAAAATGGGATTCATGCAGAATGTCTGAATCAAAATCACACTGGGAAAAAAATAGACAGTGCACTATACAAACAGTAGTCTTCAACATGCACCAAAGTGAGTTTGGGGACTAGACTATCCCTTTAAGCGTCTTCCTAGCTTTACTCTTGCAGACAACATTTCCACAAGAATCAAATATGATAACTAGCATTACTTGTATTTTTAAAGTATCATCTCCCATAAAACAAGACAACACTCACCCCAGCCCCTCAAGACTGAATATTACATAAGGTTTAATGCGAAAAGGTTAGCAAGGTCGTTAAAAATGATTTGTCAAAACATTTGGGGGCATGTACTAAGAAAAAGCCAATCCATTTTACATGCAAAACTATTTTTGCAATGTACTAAACGTTTAAACATCAAATAGTAAATATAATAAAATTGCGAATACAAACGAGCATGTTTGCAAATAAAAATGGGCATGTTTGCAAATATTGTTTTTATTTTTTTTATTAGTGCTTGCTATTTGTGGTGTAATTTTCACACGCAAAATAAGAATTAATTTTCACAAAACAAAAGTCTTTTTCTGTACACAAAATTAATTACAATATAATAGCCCAACCAGAAAAATACATGCTAAATAAAAATACACAGAAGAGGCACAAAATTTTTATTTAACTTTTATATGTTCCAGACAATGTTCAGAACAATCAGTCCATAACCACACTGTAAAAAACTGATAACAAGAAAAGTAGCAATCCATTGATTTCCTATCAGAGGGTTTTTAGTGGCTCAGAATTACATGTTATGAGAAACGTGATACGTTTAATGATATTGACGTCGGTGTCATGTGCAATGCATAATCCCTTTTATTTTTACAATATTCCCAGCAAGTGTTTGCTATAAGCCGACCTCCATCTTAGTTAAACAAAAGCACAGCACTTGCAGACCTCATGGGTAAGACGCATTTATGTCACTATACCTCAATATCTGGTTCTCGTCCCCCAGACCCGACATTCCAGGTGTGTATCTAGTGGGGGTGCTGCCATGGAAGCAAATTAAGCAGCCACGGAAGAGTCCCCTATTGTGCCTAAAAGAGGGGGCGGCATATGTGACCCCCATCTGATTTTTTATTTTTTTTTGGTTAGGGTTCCCAAAAGCCTAGAACCACCCCTTCGTGTATCTTCTTTTCTAGTGGGTTCCTCTGTCTTCTTCTATGGGCAACTATGAAAAACATCAAGGGTTTTAGAGTAGTTTTCTCCCGACACTTTCATCTATGTTGTCTGATGTGCTTGTTAGGTGCTGGTTATCCTTTACTTCAGTAGTCTAACTTTTTGACTTGGCTGTGGTCATTCTCCATTCTGTTTTCCATTGGCCTGGTTCTGGTTATTCTCTAGTCAGATCTCATAGTAACCTGACAACAAATAAGATCTTTTCTTGTTTGTTTTTGCAAAAGTGAATATTTGTTGCAAGAATAGAATGTGAGCTAAATACTAAAGTACAACTAAACTTTTTTTTTTTTTGTTAACCCTTGCTTCCTTTAACCCCTTAGTGTCCAGATGGTTTTGAAAATGTTGTACTCTTGGTGACAGAGGCTATTTTAACACTACTGCAGTGTTTGTGTTTAACTGTAACTCTCACAACCCTAGATCTAGGGTTAGTCCTCCCCCCGAGGGGGGCTGGCCAGTAAAAGATGTTAAGTCTATGGAGACACCAGCATGGCTGGTATTTACCCTAGTCACTGCCACACCCCAGTGATCCAACAGCAGCCTTTGAGTATCTAATATTACCAGGAATTCTCATTTCACAAAAGGTTTCCCAAGCTCGATTTTTTTCCATGTGCTCATACAGCATCGACAATTCCTTGTAAATCTCTGTACTTTTATCTTGTTTACATTTGCTTAATAGCCGCGTAGAAGCCGAACATCAACTTGCTGCACATCAAAATTACATATTTAATGATTACAGAGCTTTAGTTGTTTTCAAAGGCTGGAAAAGTGCTCTTGGGAACCCTGGTGAAGATTTGCATTAGTATATGGAGTATGATGGAAAGGTAAGCAGTAAATAAATTGAAAAGACTGCCTGGGGACCCAATATGCAGAACCATCAAAATCATGGCTTGGCTTCCTGCCACAATGACACTTTAACAGATCTACAGTATGTCTTTATTATTTAATAGCACTGCTGATGTGTAGCCTGTAAGTCATTCTGCCGTTGAATGGCATTTCTGCTGTTGAATGACAGGTCTAGTAAAAAAACATAATTGAATGCATCAGGTGTACATGTGGGTTTTGCTTTTTATTCCATTTAGTTTTATACTTGTGCAGTAAGCGACCTGAGCAGTCGTTGGTATTGAAACTATGGGGGTTACGTGGAAAAGTGTTTTTAAATGAAGGGAAAAAACGGCGTGAGTTCGATGCAATTAGTGTCGGCAACAAATGTAACATCGTTCCGACCGAAAAAAAAGAACAAATGTTCTAGTTGTGGCAAAATAGAAATGTTTTTTTTAAATAATTGTTTAGAAAAATGTGTGTATTAATTTGTCTTTATTGAACCACAATTTCCCAGAATTCCCTTCTGGAATCAATTGTATCACATGTACAAAATGTATAAAACTGATAAAAAAAAAAAGCCATATACAGGCCATGCAGGGCTAAATGTAGTCAACATTCAAAGTAAGCGCCAGTTACAGTTGTTTAAATCACACCGTACACAAACTGGTTCGGGCATGCACCCGCAACGTCAAAATTGAGGCATTTCTTTATTTTGGCTGGGACCCACATGGTCTGTAAAAAGAGCCTGTCTCTGTGTCCCTGGGCATCAAGGTGTTAATTCAAGTCATCTTTGTTTGCAACATGATTATTGTGGTATATATCATAAATCTGTTTAAGATGTTGCCAATATACCGTATCTTTTATCCAGATGTATGATATGTATTATATGTCCTGCACTCTGCTGCTAATTTCAGTTTGAATCATTACAAACAGAACTTGCAAGATGGAATCTGATTCCGGATATTGGTACATATAGTCTCCCAGAGATTTTGTATCCACTGCTTTTATCTGAAGAGTCTCTGCATTCATTTTTCCCACAGCAATTAAAAATAATTAGCAATCTTGTTTTTTTTTTTTTTTTTTTTATAAATTCTCCTACTTAGAGTAATTTGTATAAATTCAGAAGCATGTTTAAAGGGACTGTATCACCTAAATATTGTGTTTACTGAGAATGTAGAGAATACAAAAGTATGGAAAATTATCTATACATTGTATCGGCAAAACTGCAAGCAAATGTCTAAGTTAGGAGAACAGATTAGTTTCAGTGTGTCTGTGGAGTCTTCTACTTATGACATCACCCGTGCCTTGATATGCAAATTAACTGGTAGTCACTTGGAAATGTGCAATTTGATAACTGCAACAACTATAACCACACTGATAACAAATGTGTATAAAAATGGTACAAGTGAGTTTTTTGTTTACCCCAGTGCCTACATGAATATAAAACCAAACTTTATCTGGCCAGTCGCTTAGCTTTGTGAAATTGTCACTATTTGGTATTTGTAATCTTCTCCTTATTTAAATAAAGTTTATATACAACATAAATATTGTTACACCTGACATTGAACTTGTCACAAGTTTTTTGGATGACAAATTTAAAGAGACACCTATACATTAAAGGTGCGTGAGACAGTCCTCATTTGGGAAGGAGGGGGGTTAGTCCTGCTGAGCTCTACCTCTGTCCTCCTTTTCAGGACAGTGTAGAGTGCCTTCTCTGTTCCCACTCAGCTTGCTAATGCGTTCTCTGTCGCCACTCAGCTGGCTGGTGCCTTCTCTGTCGCCACTCAGCTGGCTGGTGCCTTCTCTGTCGCCACTCAGCTGGCTGGTGCCTTCTCTGTCGCCACTCAGATGGCTGGTGCCTTCTCTGTCGCCACTCAGCTGGCTGGTGCCTTCTCTGTCGCCACTCAGCTGGCTAGTGCCTTCTCTGTCGCCACTCAGCTGGCTAGTGCCTTCTCTGTCGCCAGTCAGCTTGCTAATGCCTTCTCTGTCGCCAGTCAGCTGGCTAGTGCCTTCTCTGTTGCCACTCAGCTGGCTTAGTGCCTTCTCTGTCCCCACTCAGCTGGCTTAGTGCCTTCTCTGTCCCCACTCAGCTGGCTTAGTGCCTTCTCTGTCCCCACTCAGCTGGCTTAGTGCCTTCTCTGTCCCCACTCAGCTGGCTTAGTGCCTTCTCTGTCCCCACTCAGCTGGCTTAGTGCCTTCTCTGTCCCCACTCAGCTGGCTTAGTGCCTTCTCTGTCCCCACTCAGCTGGCTTAGTGCCTTCTCTGTCCCCACTCAGCTGGCTTAGTGCCTTCTCTGTCCCCACTCAGCTAGCTAGTGCCTTCTCTGTCCCCACTCAGCTGGCTAGTGCCCTCCCTGCCCCCACTCAGCTGGCTAGTGCCCTCCCTGCCCCCACTCAGCTTGTCACAGTATGTTTTTATCTGTCTTATCTTTATTGAGTTATCACGGTGTTGGCTGCTGCATCACAGATTCAGCTCAGTGTAATATTTTATACTTCGCTTTTTCTTTTAAAATACATAGTTACTATTATAATAGTATGCTGAATTACATTTTATAAGAAAGAGCCATGTATAACGATTTGACATGCTTTCTAAGAAAGCATTTAAGCACGCTACAGAGCAAGCATTTGATCTTTTCAGTAAATGCCCATTGCATGAATACCTTTTTAGGGTCTTATTACAAATGGTTGTAATCCCCAATGTATCCAGGTGGCCTGCCTAAGATCACCATGGAGCATCTTCTCCACATGGCAATGTAATGCTTGGTGAACATTTTTCACTTCCACGCGTTTTTGTGACGCACACGTTCGGAACTGACAGCTGTCCGTTTTCAGGCATTCAAATGGAGCTGCAGTCGTAATGGAGGTGACGGGTTCTGTCTCCAGGAAGGAGAATGCTGACCTACCTTTGCTTTGACAATTGCTGCTAGGAGAACTATGAGAGGCAGTGACAGCTGTACTCGCATTCATTTGCCTGCCGGTCAGCTGGAAGAAAGGCAATTGAGAGTGGTTGACTAACTACATGCTTTAGTTAGGGGGAGTTGGAGATATGAGGTCTCCTAAATACAAATTAAAACCGACAAGAGGTTAATTTTGAGAGTTGGTATATCCCCAGTTTGTAAGTTTCCAAATTGAGTTAAATAAAGGATTAGCAAAACATCATTCAATAAACAGCACATCAAATAACTTCATTCCTTGCAAAGAAATGGATTGAACTGGTCTCATGCCTCCAGCCTCACTCATTACGGACACCCAATGAAATGTAAACTGATTACAAAATACTTTCCAATCAGTGAATAGTATGAGGGCACAAACCCAAAATAAATTCAGATTTCAACTCTATATACCATATAGCAAACGTTAGAATGTTGCTTTCCAAATGATGTTCCGGTGGCCAGATTGGCGTTCCGCTGGCGAGACGTGGCCTTCAGGGGCTTATCCGGGCTAACTTTTTATATCGGCTCATGAAATTGATGGTCCCTGGTCCCTAACCTTGTGCATGGTATGCGGCCCTCCTCCCCCTTGGAACAGTGGAACAACACTGGGTTAAATAAAATTTAATTGTAATATAGTTTTATTGTTGTTGTATGTAAAAACAAAAGTTTCAAAACTCACAAATTAAAGAGGGAGTAATGCCAAAATCTAGAAACTTAAATGTCCTGCTAATTAAGTCGCTTTTTCCCCCCGTTTTCATGTTCCTGTAGAAGATATGTTTATGTTGGGTAAAAACCAAGAAGTAGGAGAGTATCTTCCAGGATCATTTAAAAGGGGCACCCCAAAATCTGCCTTCCTCTTTAAAGATCCCGGGGCGGAGCAGGAAGTGTGTGCAGCCCACACTCTGCTCCCTCACACTCCAGTCATTAATTTAAAAAAAATACATTTTTAACTGATCCCAGGGCGAGGGGCACCATGTGGGTATGACCCTTCCAGTGCGCACGGTCTAATTTTCTAGTCGCCGTGGGGACCTGGCGCCCAGGTTTGTTGAGCCCTGGATTATATAGATACTGTGGATATTATGTTTTGTTTAATTTAGTCACTTCCTGTGTTCCTCGAATTAAGAAAAATGTGTGGACTCTGAGTGACTTTGCTCTTGTACACCGTAGGATCTTTTAACAGTGCAACACATTGTCTAATGACATCACTAGAGAGACAGGAAATTCCATTAATTTGAATGAAATTATTCTCATTGGTTCCTGCAGCAAAAAAGGAAATTACTTTTACTCCGCTAGTGTGGGAAGTCCTGGTTTCTTGTTAACTTCTAAAATTTCACTATTTCGTCTAGCTGTAAGTATTTTATATTTTAAGCCATGCACAATATAAAACATTCTTTTTAAAGTGCTTTGACAGCACATTAATTTACATTAATATTTTGAAAATGCATTTTGGGCACTAGACAGTGCCTTTAATTGACCCAGTGTGACATTTCCTTTTAATTTATTTTGATACTTCTCTGTACTGTGCCACATAATCCTGTTTCATTTGAAGATCATAAAATGTTATTTCGGAGGAACTTGTAAATATGCTATAAATAGACTGTTTTTGTACGTGCTCTTAAAATGCTTCAGAGGACAAGGACAGAGATATTGCCTTCTGCTGCTACATGGAAGGTAGTACAAAGTAATTGGAAATCTGCCTGATAGGATGTTGCTAGCACCTAGGAGCATTATCATACAGAGATCATTAAGAGTGGTTACTGTTAAAGGGACTCTGTCAGCCAAAACATTTATTTTACTGTGAATGTAGAGAATACTAAAAGATAAAAAATGGTATATACCTTGGCCCAGATTCAGTGGCCCCGGTATTGAAAAAAACTGGTGGTCAGGTATTGAATATTCAGTGTCCACGCTGACAGCATTAAAGGGACAGTCTAGTCCCCAAACTTACTTTGGTACAAGATGAAAATTACTGCTTTTATAGGGCACAGGCTTTTTTTCCAGGCATTCTCCATAAATCACATTTTTTATATTTGACTCAAGCCCTCCCTAGTGATTACTCTGCATGTTTACTGCAGGCGCAACAGCACTGATTATATAGACACTGAGGATATAAAGTTTTGTTTCATTTAGTTACTTCTTGTGCTCTTCGAATTGAATACATTGTGTGGACTCTGAGTGACTTTGCTCTTGTACACCGTAGGATCTTTTAACAGTGCAACACATTGTCTAATGACATCACTAGAGAGACAGGAAATTCCATTAATTTGAATGAAATTATTCTCATTGGTTCCTGCAGCAAAAAAGGAAATTACTTTTACTCCGCTAGTGTGGGAAGTCCTGGTTTCTTGTTAACTTCTAAAATTTCACTATTTCGTCTAGCTGTAAGTATTTTATATTTTAAGCCATGCACAATATAAAACATTCTTTTTAAAGTGCTTTGACAGCACATTAATTTACATTAATATTTTGAAAATGCATTTTGGGCACTAGACAGTGCCTTTAATTGACCCAGTGTGACATTTCCTTTTAATTTATTTTGATACTTCTCTGTACTGTGCCACATAATCCTGTATGTATGCACTGGGCAGACCCAGTGAAGTACCTAATTATTATTATTGCGTTAAGCCAGCATTGTGCGTATATATATATATATATATACTGTATACAAGACTCTAAAAAAGCAAACGTTAATAGTTAAACGTTAATAACTCCTCTTGCATTGCATAGTGAAAAATGGTCTCTCCTATAGCAAGATTTAATAATTCAAACCCAGTGATGTACTTTGGTACTGCCCTTGGGTAACACACAACCTATGTTTGGTAAATGGAAAATTATATTCTTAAACATTTTTTTAAATATTAGTGCACAGCCTCCTACAGGTGGGGTACAGCAACCATCAGCATATAGTCTGCAAGCCACAGAGGGTGGCACAATATAGTTACCATCAGCATATACTCTGCCAGACATAAATGGTTACCATCAGCAGGTAGACCGATATAGACTGGTGGTATTTCTCCTCCTGGGAATGTTCCGGTAGGCCAGATCAGCCGTGGTGATTCTGTAGAAGAAGAAAAAAAGAACAGCTCCAAGGTTAGAAATTACTTTAAATAGGCAATGGACTTTGAATGATTAAAGCATTTGTCTTCAGAGTAGTGGGGAAGAGGCTTTCGTAAATTCATAAGCATTGGTTCACATTAAATGAGTGAATGACTATGGTAAATGAGGAAGTTTTACACTTTTGAATGATTGATGTGAATAGTAAGAGAGGAAGGAGAAAAGTCATAATTAGGGGATAATGGGAAAGACTGCCGCAGTTATGGCTAACCTTTGGCACGCCAACTCTTGAGGACTACGGATCACAAAAGCTGGAGTGCCCAAGATTAGTTATCATGTTACTATATACTTAATAGCATAGAGGCTTGTACAAAGGAGAGATGTGAGGGTTACTAAGGTAATGGGGAAGATGATTTTAAAGAGTAATAAGTTGAAGGACTTAGGAAAAGTTAAGGAGATATCTTGAGTTTGGGGTTTGCCCTGGTATCATTGCTTCTCTGTTGCAGATAGGTGCTATAATGTACCACTATCAGTATATAGCCTGCCAACCACAAATAGTGGCACAGTGCAGTTACTATCGGTATGTAGCCTACTAGCTAATGTTGATATTTATTTGGCTGTCTACTCTGTGTCACAGAAAAACCTAATGTTCTTACTAAATGGTCCCCTTACATCAATACTTTGGACAATCAAGTCCAGCCATCGCTTTTGTCAACTTTCCAAAACACCAATTGGTTCTTCGCCTCCACTTAACAATCTTTGTCTTATATATAATATGTTTTGTTAAGGATATGAAACAGTGGTCAGTCATTGTGTGTATTATTATATGTTCGTAGAGATACCCTTTCGCTATTAATTGTACTCATTTTGTACTGCTATGAGTCCAGTATCCTTGTTATCTTTATGTATGCACTCTCACGTGAATAAAGACATTTAAAAATTAATTATTGCTTGCTGTTCCTTTAATGTAAGTTGTAGATTTTAATGGGGTCTAGCGGGGGAGGGGGGGGGGGGTTGCATTAGGTGCAGTTTTGCCATTAGGGATTCAGGTGAACTGAATGTAATAATTTCAGAAAAATACGATTGCCATTACTCATAAAAGCATCACTAACTCCAGCCGCACAGAAAAGATAGCAGCGAAATCTTCCATTGTACAATAATCTAGAACTTCTGACGCACGCACCGATAACCTTAAACACGCATCGATAATCAATTATGCTTGTTATTTCCGAATACCTCATTATGGAAAAACGCGGGCTCCGAAGACGAGCTTGATCAAAAACAGCAAATTTCATGATCAGGGGCTTCGACCTTTCGTATGTAAACGTGTGCAAACTCATTACGCATGCCAGACGACAGACACTATTAAGAGAGAAGCAAAATGAGACGCTGTTGAGAAACTAGGGTTTGTGATTGAATTGTGCAGATCCTAATGATTTCAGTGTCGCGGGTTCTTTGCAACACTAAAACAGTCTCTTATTCACGTATCAATCAGTACGAATCAACTCAATCATCTTTACCTAGTACTCCCTATTAAACACTATTTAGAATTCATAAGAGGCCTGTGAAGTATTTTGTAGAAAAAGAGAGGAATAAAGGGTATGTCTCGTAAAGAGTTGTTTGCTGTAAATATACGATTTGTGGAATGTTTTGACACTCTGATGTGTCGCTTTAACTGCTTCCAATGTTATGTGAGCAGCACATTGACATGATACTATATACTGTGCGATACTTTCACCCTGGTCGGCCAAATGTTCCCTTTAATTGGGAATGCATTAATATAAATGCATCGCTGTGCTGGGCAATATGCAAACCTCCAAACTACAACTCCAATAATACTGAAGGAGCCCAAAGGCCATGAAAAGATATAAAGTAACTTTAACCAATCCTCTCCATTAAATGGGAAGCCTTGCCACCCCTGACTGTAAACCTCTTAAAATGCACCAGTGTAAGTTTACGTGTGTGTGTGTGTATTAAATACCGTATTTGCTCAATTATAAAATTTCTGAAAATTACCCCTCGTCTTATAATCGAGGTAGTCTTATAATCTGACCTCAAATTGAGATCAGACTATAAGACTGGGATCCAGGTCCCGAGCAGAGCTGCAGGGGACTTGGATCCCCCTCTCTAACAGCAGAGGATGTCTGTGCGATGAGCACACACTCCCCCTGCTGCCGCCCGGCACGACCGCTGGGACTTCTATGATGAAGCCGGGTACTGCCGGGACCAGCTGTCCGTCATAATAGACGGAGGTGTCGGGCAGCATGGAGGATGTCTGCACGTATCGTGCAGACATCCCCCCGGGTGCCCCCACTAGCCACCAGGGACCAAGAAACAGGTGAGGGGGAGGGAGAGGGGACAGAGTAAGAAGGGGGGGGGGGCAGAGAAACCAGGGGGGAAGAGACAGACAAGGGGGGGGGGGGAGAGACAGAGGCGAAGGGGGAGACAAAGGGAGGGGGAGAGAGAGACAACACTAAGGGGGGGGGGAGAGAGAGAAAGCTGGGGCAAGGGAAAGACAGAGGCAGCATTGGCACATAGAAGGAAATAAAAACAAGAAATGCTTTTTTTGATATTATTATTTTTTATTAAAAAAGCAATTTACATGTGAATATATACAAGTTGAACTTTTTTCCTTTAAGGTAGTCTTATATTCAGGCTTTTAGTTTTTTTCCTAATGGAATATCCAAAGTTAGGGGGGTCGTCTTATAATCGGGGTTGTCTTATAATCGAGCAAATACGGTACTATATTATATACACAGATACATGCAGCGATCTGGGCAAAATATCCTTACGGTATTACAAATAGTTGATGATAATATTTTAATAATTGCATGAATATATATGAAAGCCTACAAAGAGATTTGGTACCCTTGGCTAATCTATAAACAACAAATTGAAATAGAAAAAGAAGGAAGAATCCGCACTCAGGATCTTTGGTGATAAATTCGTGATGATTTTAATGGCAAAAAATGGTGATAGATATAACAGCAGTAGACGGAGGGAAAAAAACTTGACGCGTTTCGCGTGAACACACGCGTCAAGTTTTTTTCCCTCCGTCTACTGCTGTTATATCTAGCACCATTTTTTGCCATTAAAATCATCACGGATTTATTACCAGGGATCCTGAGTGCGGATTCTTCCTTCTTTTTCTATTTCAATTTGTTGGTCTTTAAAACGCTGGGTTAACGTGGAAAGCCGGCACCTGGATCTCACGCACAGCTGAAACACCCTTGCAGTGCTGGAGAGGCACTGTGCGAGGGCGGTGGAGCCCGGACCCTCTCCCCTTGTCTTAGGGGTTATCTTTGTCTAATCTATAAACAGCTAGATAGAGACCCAACTATGGGTCTGTTTCTCTCGCCTCCCGAAGCCTGCCCCCTTATTCTATCGAGCCCCCATCGCAGAGCCAATAGTGTGGATGTATGTACAAATGAATGAATTACTGTTAAACAGTTGTTCTTAATTGTTGTATATGTTTATAAATTGTGATTTACTATGTCAGTATGTGATATAACAAAAATAAAGATAATAAAATAAAAAATAATTGCATGAATATAAAATCCTGGAAATATTTTTTATGTTAAAATGATAGTAATTTTTATAAATTCTTCTTTACGCTGTAAGTGGGTACACTGAGTAGATAATAATACAACTTAGTGTGAGCAATGACTGTAACAGCTAGTGGGCGGTAACCTATCCCTATAAGACATACAACAACATTAGCTTTTGTACATGAATGTCTACTGTGTGTTTTGTTAAAACCGGTTTATCTATTGTGTTGTTATGTGTTATAAACAGTACATTTGGTGCCAAACCAAATGGCTAACTTGAATTTTTTTTTATTGGATTCTACAATAAACCGATTAGAAACCTATCGTAGGGTTGCTAAAATTCACTTAGTTGCTGAATATTCTATAGTTTGCTTAGAGATATAATGCAACAGTCGTGCCTTTGTGAATGTAAGTTTAACATACATCTCTTGCATGTTATGCTTTTTACATTCTTGTAAATTAGTCAAAGCACAACTCCTCCAGTACAGTTTTGCTTTTTGTGTCTATTATGTTCAATGCATCTGTTGTGTAACTGAACAGCTGACTAGCTGTGCACATCAGTAGGGATTTTCTACCATGGTATGGACGGATTTAAAGGTCACTCAGGGCAAGCAATTAAAGTGAGCTGCTGGAGAGCCAGTGATGATATTTTGGTTGTATTTTGTAAGAAGAATAAGCCATACAGTGTCATTTCTAGTTTGTGTTCTATGAGAACATGTCATGATCATGTACAGGGACATTGATGGATTTGTTTTTATTTGGCTACTACAGTGGGTTGTACAGGAGGATGTGAAACAAATGCAGGATCTTCTAGGAAGCTCGTCTAAGAAACATTGTTTGGGGTCATGAATTAGTGAAGTAGGAGAAACAGAACAGTGACTCCAAAATCAACTTATTTTGATGGTTTTCACTGAATAATCTTTCTAATGCTGCCGTAGCTTTTCACTCTGTCTCTGTTCTTTCCTTATAATATAAATTGAGAAAAAGATGTGATGTATGGCAGTGGGTGGTAATTTAGGTAATGGCTTTGTTATCCCAAAGCCGAGTCGATGGAAAAAGCAGAGGAGATGATGACAAAAAGTGCAGATTTACTTTAATGTATTTTGTAAACTGAGACTTTTTTGTAAATTATGTATTAATACTTTTTAATACGTTTACTACCCAAAGGTGTTCAATGGGGTTGAGGTCAGGGCTCTGTTTGGGTACAATCAAACTCATCCAACCATGTATTTATGGAATTTGCTTTGTACACTGGGGCACAGCCATGCTGGAATAGAAAAGAGCCTTCCCCAAACTATTCCCCCAAAGTTGGAAGCAACGCATTGTCCAAAATCTCTTGTTATGCTGAAGCATTAAGATCTCCTTTCACTAGAAGTAGTAGGTCTAGCCCAGCTCTTCAGCTATGGAATCAGGAGTGCTTTTACGCATCTCAGTACCCCGTGACCCCGCTCTGTGACTATATACGTGGTCTTCCGCTTCGTGGCCGAGTTGCTGCTGTTCCTATACGATTCCACTTTCCAATAATTCCATTTACAGTTGTCCGTGAAGCATCTATCAGGGATGACATTTCATGAACTGACTTTTTCAAAGGTGGCATCCTATCATAGTACCATGCTTGAATTCACTGATCTCCTTAGAACGACCCAGAATGCTTGATTTTATACACCTGAGGCAAAGGGTCTGGTTGAAACACCTAAATTCAAAAATTAAGAGGTGTGTCTCAATACTTGTATCCATATAATGTACCTTAATGGGAATCTGTGGTCTAATAAAGGATATGTAATGAGTTCGATTCACAAAAAAGGACCCTTAAATAAACATCAGTGATTGTTCCTTTTTTAAAACAAATAAATATAAAGTAATATGCAATAATACAAAACAAAAATGCTTACCATATTTTTGTATAAGTGGTGAAATACAAATATCTATCGCGTTATAAGAATAACAGAGACATTCTCATAACAGCCCGTGTTAAGGGGTAGCTCTCTCTCTCTCTCTTTTTTATTTTTTTTAAAAGAATTAAAGAATCCTTGGCATTATATGCTAAACCATGATAACATAACCTTAACTTGGAAAAAAAAGAAATGAAGCGAGTTGACGTTTCATCACGATTGTCCATCCCAATGTGCAGTAAATTTTCACAATGATCTGTTGGTGCCCACCGGTGCTCACTGGACATCCCCAATATAGGTTCGCACATGCTTTCCGAGCTTCTCAATACTCAGTGGACATTGTGATGAGCCCCTGGTCAGTTAGATGAATGTCCCGTCCTAAAACGGCCCCCAGTGTAAGAAAAAAACAATTGTCGGCAAAAAATAAAGTCCTGTTTAACTGAAATATTGCAACAAGTATAGGCATTTTAAATAGACATTTGTTAATGAATGAGTAAAAAAAAAAAAAAAAAGTACCTTTGAGTCTCCTTTGTTCAATATAGCTCTGTCAGGGGGTGGACATCTTGTTTAGAATCTTGGAACAAAAGAGTCAGATATTCATTC
The DNA here is from genome assembly GCA_036172795.1 of Pelodytes ibericus. Lineage (NCBI taxonomy): Eukaryota > Metazoa > Chordata > Amphibia > Anura > Pelodytidae > Pelodytes > Pelodytes ibericus. Next base: position 26,853,238 of record CM069864.1, read on the forward strand.
TTCTGACCCAAGATTCTAAAGAAACTATCTGCCGCCTGATCGTGCTATACAAGCAAAGCGGACTCAATAAGGTGCTTTATTTGTATTCTTTTATTAAAGCATTTATATTGAAAACATGTACTCTTGATGCAGGGCCGGCACTACCGTAAGGCAGCACAGGCGGCTGCCTTAGGGCGCCCCTCCATGCTGCTGTTCAGGTCCGTGGCTGAGAGGGAAGCGTGTGCGCTCCCCTCAGGCCGTGCGCTCCCCTCAGGCCGTGCGCATTCAATAAAGTGTGTTGAAACTTTTTTTTTCAACACACTTTATTTAATGCGCACGGCCTGAGGGGAGCGCACAGCGCTTCCCTCTCAGCCACGGACCTGAACAGCGGCATGGAGGTAAGTACTTGGGTCTTGGGAAGGGGGAGGAGGGAGGTATAACGAGCATCTGACTGGCACAATATTCCTGGGCATCTGACTGGCACAATATTCCTGGGCATCTGACTGGCACAATATTCCTGGGCATCTGAATGGCACAATATTCCTGGGCATCTGACTGGCACAATATTCCTGGGCATCTGACTGGCACAATATTCCTGGGCATCTGAATGGCACAATATTCCTGGGCATCTGACTGGCACAATATTCCTGGGCATCTGACTGGCACAATATTCCTGGGCATCTGACTGGCATAATATTCCTGGGCATCTGACTGGCATAATATTCCTGGGCATCTGACTGGCATAATATTCCTGGGCATCTGACTGGCATAATATTCCTGGGCATCTGACTGGCATAATATTCCTGGGCTCTGACTGGCATGATGTTACTGGGCATCTGACTGGCATGATGTTACTGGGCATCTGACTGGCATAATATTCCTGGGCATCTGACTGGCATAATGTTCCTGGGCATCTGACTGGCACAATATTACTGGGCTCTGACTGGCATAATATTACTGGGCTCTGACTGGCATAATATTCCCATTGAAATACTGGTAAGTTTGTTGATTTAACTTTACTTCATTTTAAATATTGTATTTGTTCCCGTTTTGTTTCTTCACTGCAAAATAAGATATATGCTGTGAGCATAGGAATTTGTTCATAGTTTTTGTTTTTACTATAGTCCGGCCCTCCAACGGTCTGAGGGACAGTGAACTGGCCCCCTGTTTAAAAAGTTTAAAAACCCCTGGGCTAAATACTGGCATATTGAGTGGCAAAATAGTGTGTCTCAGGTTATGTGTGAATTGGTGTAACTGTGTGTGTGTAAGTGGTAAGGGTGTCTCTGTGTGTGACTGCAAGGGTGTCTTTGTGTTTAAGGGTTTCAATGTGTGACACATTTAGAGCATGCAAGTTGAATATTTAGATGTATTTATTTTCTACACTATCCATTATTTATATATATATATATATATATATATGTAAGGAGGCTTAATGGTGTGGGAGGCGTGGCGGATCAGAGCAGGGGGGCACCAAAATGCACCTTCGCCTGTGTAGACGAAAATCCTTGCACCGGCCCTGTCTTGATGCAATCTTTCAAGCAAACATAACATAGATTTTTGCTGACACCTGCCCTTTAAAGCCATAGTCTACCACCGCAGACCAATGCCCCACTCATATAATAAATTGGCATTGGCCACAGCTTTATTTTAACATATGCCAGCAAACCAACTTGGCTTAATGCAGCTCCCAAGCCTTAAGTCTAAGCAGACAGATATCCCAACTGTAGATAATGTTTGTATCCTGAGGACTTGATCAACTGAAAGCAGGATACCCCTAGCAGAGGATCTGGCAGAATCCTCACTTGAAAGAGCTGCAATGGTCAAGACCTTTACAGCTGTTACTACAAAAAGAAGCATAATAATGATGACCTGTGCCTTGCATGATCAAGGGCAAAGACAGGAAGGGCCTAGTGTGCTGGAAGATACAAGTAAGCACAAACATTTATTGAGATACATTCGAAAACAATCAGAATATAATTAACAAACTGTGCTAACATAACAAGCATGAGCCAGCAGTTATGTCCCCCTATCCTATTGGTGCAGCATGTTTCTTTCCATATATCAATATGTAACAGCTCTTTGTTTTTTTTTTTTTACTTTTTTGTAATTTCATTGGTTGGTGAGAGTTGTCTATAGGAAACAAGAATTGTGTGTGTGGTCTATATAGGATCTACCATACTATATGATTTAACGGATTACAACAAATACATCTTGTCTGCTTATATTTAACCTCTTTAAGCTGTTTATTCTCTGGGGTAATAAAGTTCTAATGTTACCTCTAATGTTAAAGATCAGAATATTGGGTGACATAATTGTGTACCCATATGTTATTTAGAGGAATTGGACATGATTATTGTAGGACTGCTGCTGTCGTGGCCTGTTGTATCCTAAATTATGCTAATACGTATTCATAAAATAATTAAAAATCATATTTTAGACAAACAAGGCCAACGGTACTTACGATATTTTTTGCTTTGATTCGATAATACAGTTAAAATATGTAAAGATAAATATTAAGATACGTTATGATATGTAATTATACGTTGATATCATCTCTGGCTGTAGAAAAAATGTATCAAAGAGGATATCTCAACAAAGTTACAGACCGACAACAATTATATTTTATATGACATTGTATTAATTAAATAACTTGTGTACTTGGCTTCTGAAAGGATCAGCATACCACATGGATCCTTTGATGTCCAGTGTCCAAAAAATGGCTGTAGTTCCTTTCTAATTTTAAGTTACAGTACTAGACACTGAACAAGCCCCAGCTTCTTGGCACTTCAAAAGCCCAAGATGGAAGCATGGCTTCCTGTTTCATTTGTTTAACTAGCAAAGTTTCATATCTTCTTTCTTCCTCTTACGGCTGTCCAGTGTCTCTTCTGCCCATCCCACCGGAAGTCGCTGGTCTCCCATAGTTACTGTTATCACTCAATCGTTCTATATAAATAACAACTATTAATAATGGATGCCACAGTTAGGGTAGTGGTTTATCCAAAGGGAGATACTTCATACCACTTATGAAATTGTGTCTGTGCTGTAAATCACTAATAATGGACAACATGAACGATGTACACTAAAAGAGCCTTTATTCCGTTTACAATGATGCTTTTAGCTTATGGAAATAAAACAAGTCACAGAATGACGTCACTTTATTCATACTATAACAAAATTACAAAATATTTAAATCCTTAGCTATGATAATCCAGAACTAAATTGAACCAGAAATTCAACACCATTTCGGCATGATTTCATCTGAGAGACATTCTACAACCTATGTACTGCTCTATATGTTTATGTCTGATTATAAACTAATCATTAAAATAATTGAATGTTATATTTTTTTTGAATAACACAAAACTAACTATGTTACTTTCTAATTTCTCTCCTAGAAATATCGTCAGTTTATGGCTGGTTTTCTGGCTCCCCCCTATGGTGTTCTGGAGACCGGCTCTAATGACAGTAAGTAGAAGAATTATGCGTAATGGATTTGGAGGGCATTATGTGTTATTATTATCTAAAAGTAATGAACTTCCTTAATTTCAACATAAAACTAGCAAACTATGTATCTTTTAAAACAAGGCTTGACAATTCCAGGAACCATAGTTCCTATTGCTGATTCCTTAAAAAAATTTAAAAAATATTATTATTTTTCATAGCAATTCCTTGGCTTCTAAAACAAAACTTTACAGATTTTTTGTTGGTAGGCACACCAACAAAGAGAGTAAAAACTAAATAAACTGTTGTAGCACCACAAGGTAAACCCCAACAGGAGAGGAGAACCCACAGTAAAAGATCAAAAAATAAATTTAGGATGTGCACCCAAAAAAAAAAACAGTTATGCAAAAATAAGAATTTATTCCAAAGATATACAATAGCAAAATTAGTAATTATAATATAGCTCACCCAACAAAAGGCACATGTTGAGTAGATCTCCACATCATAGCTCTCCTGTGCTATTTGCAATATTTTTTGTATGTTCACTGTGATACGTTTGCTTTATATGTGCTATTGTATATTTTTGGAATACATTCTTATTTTTTTTGCACAACTATTGTTGTGTGCACCTCCTAGTCAACTTTGGATGCTTAAAACAACTTAATTTCCTGCATACCTCCCAACATTTCAAATGTCCATAGAGGGACACTTTTGTTTTCTGTGGGCGTGACTGAGGGTGTGGCTATGGGTGGGGCTGTACTGGAACATTTTCAGCGACTTGATGGCCAACTGATAACGAGTTGTGTGATTTAATTAGACATTTAGAATAAGAATAATTTATTTAATTTACACAAAATAATATAACACACATTTACTGCAGTTTAAAACACAATGTAATGTGAGTTTTATTGCTATGGGGTCCTGTGATACAGTTATACAAACTAAAAATGACAGAGCTCACAGGAAAGTGGGACAATAGAGGAGGGAAGGGGGATGGGATAGGGACTGTTGATCCTAACTATGGGACACTTGGCAGTTATGGTCCTGTGTTGGTCAGTTTGGTCTACAAATATTGTTCAAGCCCTGCTGTGAAATGTGTATATATCTATGTCACAAAGGTAATCCTGACAGCCTGCATAACTGGGGTTCTTGGAAGGCCCCAGGATAAGAAATGTGATTATATGTTAACGTTGAAATGTGTACTTATCTAATCAATAAGTCTTTACTGTCCTGTAAGCCATCTATTGTCCCTTGTAGCCTGGATGTCTGGTTTTAAAGATGGCATGTTTATTTATTTTATGTGAAGTTATACTGTGTTTAATTCCCTGTTTAAATAAGGTCTTCTATTGTTTGAGACTTACCATATTACAATTAGTTTATCCTGTGCCTCCCCCAGTTGATGTAATGTTTGTGTGTACATAAGTCTGTGCTGCTTTCACAAATAAAGTTGTTGTTCATTCTTGTTGTACCTAACTGCTAGTGGTCCTGTCTGTTGTTTGGGTACAAAGAGCAAGGTTTCAGGAAAGACTTGCTGGGTGGATGCTGAGCTTTAATCTGGGGCTAAGGAGGGGATTTCCTACAACAGACAGAAGTGCTACCGGCCTTGAGTAGCTGTTCTGTTACAATCTAAATTTAATAATTTTAGATTTTTTTGGGGTTTGCTTGTATTCTCATTTATGAATTGAACGGTTCTTTCTCTGTAGGAGATCTAATTAAATATCTGCAATAAAATTGCCATTATAATGTAAAATTAGTCATTGGACTGTGTGTTACTAGGTTTCACTTGAGATTGGAAAATAGCTGTAAATAAATAATTCACTATGTTAACCACTGCAGATTTATGACATAACTAGTTTTACATGACATTTATTTGACTTATTTATTCTACACTATTTCAAATCAATTATTTTTTTAAATCTTAAAGAAATCTTCTTCCATGAATACCGTTTCAGTTGAACAATGTATGCAAATTAATTTTATAAAAATTAATTTCATTATTTTCATAATAATAAAATTATATATTGTTTTAACAAGTAATGGTAACATATTTGCAGTGACCGAGACAGTTGTGATGCAAAGGTAGCGAAAAATGTACAAAACCAATACATAGATTCAATGGAGCACTACACTCGTAGAATAACTAATGCTTTAACGGAAGCAAAAAATAGTTTCTAGTATGCCCCCACTCAGAGAGAGAAGAGGCATGTATGTACTGTATGTGCTACATGCTGCTTTCCCCAGCTCCTGTCATAGCTGATCAGCTGCATGCACCAACAGCTCTGGATTTTCTCTCACTGCTACTTTTATTTCTAAATCCCATAGCTACCTATCTGATCATTATGTCCATTGTATTGACTGAATCTAAATCCATGGGCCTCTCATTGTGAGTCTGCAGGGACAGTCAGCGGCCTGATCAGCCTATATTTATATAGGGGATGAAATTGAATGCCATTTTACCTCGATACTAGACTCATTGTAAAAAAAAAAAAAAAATAACCTTTATTTTTTAACATTAAAATAAGTTTAATCATATGTTGGAAATGCAAACTAGTAATCCATTAAATTGTGTTTTATTTATTTTTTTAGAATCTACACCGTATTGCCTCTTTCCTTAGTCAATAGAAATATGACAACTTGTTACAACCTTTTGTGTTTGCTCAGCATCCAAAATATAGATACTGTTTAAATATTCTGTGTCCCGTATATCAGCGTCACTGTTCAGTCTAGGTTAATTTAATGCAAATGTTTGTTTTTCTAGGGATATCCGATAAAGAAAACATGAATAGTTCTCTGGGCCCAGGATCGAAAAATTGCAATAAGGTACATTTGAACATGTTGATAATTGTAGTGTTCTGTGTAACATGGTAGATTAGAATGCTTTTTGTTCAGAATGGTACTTGCTAAATAACTGTAACGTGTAATCCTTTGTAAGGATGATGGGCAGTTTATTCATTGGTAATTAATTCCTCTCCCCTGTTGAACGTGGTTACATATTATTATTATTATTATTCTATTTGTGGCTAATGCTAAATTACTGAAATGATTGGATTCCCATAAACATCTGGCTGGTACGGATCCAAAAGACAAAAGAAATTAAGTTATTGCTGGAGGTGTGTGTTATTTCCATCCCCAAGATGAATGAATTTGTTTTTATTTCCTTTTTTTTTTAGTAGATTTTATCAAATTTATTCTATAATGATGTTCACAGTGCTCCAGATTAATTTAATACCAGTTTAATCTCTTCTAAGCTGCTTTCCCTGTTACTTTCCCTTCCACTTTGTACTAAGCTCTGTACTTGAATTTGATGCCACAATATGACAATTACCTGGATATGACACTCCTAGGAATAAAGACACAGATATAATTTTGTGATATGTACAGTGTGAGCTAAACCCAGAAAACATTTAAACTTCTTTTCTCATATAAAAAGTAATACAAAGATCCAATTTCAGTCCATATGTACTTTAGAAATTTCAAAAATGATATATTTTCTCATCTTCTAATTATATTATGTCTCTTGTGCCATATCTCCTTAAACAGTCATTTAAAAAAAAAAAAAACCCTCCTATTTAATTTTCTGTAAAGTTTATGGTTTGCAACCCTACGATATCTTGCACTATAAGTAACAACTGATGTGCAGATTAGTGCACACACTTTGTATACACACAGATATGGAGCATATGCACACATATTATCTATAATCTCCACACATTTATTATATTACCTTCCGCATGATAATATCCTCACCTTTCCATTTTGGCTACATTAGTACCTCAGCTAAAACTTTCATATAGAAAAGGAATGCTCCTTCTGGAAAATACTCTGAATTCAAAATATTTTAAGTTCTGCAATATCTAATATTATTATTATTATTATTATTATTCAATCCAAATGATATTATATACTTTAGTAATAAACCTCTTAATCAGGAGTGGAACCTGCGTCCCTCCAGCTGCAGATGAACTACATCTCCCATAATGCTATTCCAGAGGCTGGCAGAGGAGTATGGGAAATTTAGTCCCAAATTTAGATTGCTAGTGCAACATCTATAGGGCCGCAGGTTCCCCACCCCGATGATTAAAGCATTTTTTTTCTTGTTTTATTCTATATATTTATATGTTTACGTTTTTATTTAGTGCAGTGTGCCCCTCGCTGCTAGGAGTGCTGATACTACATGCAAATTAACATGATTAGCAGTTTAAATACAGCCAATATTTATCATGCGTGTTAGCAAATCTCAAACATCAACATGGGAAAACAAGCACCTAACTCTTGTCAAGTATGATAATCATTAAGAAGAGAGTAAAAACGCAAAAAACCCTAAGTAGTCTATTTGTGAGTAGATTACAGTATGCGTGGAGAATATTGAAGCATTTGTGAATGAAGGGCCTTTGGCAGACACTACAGGGATATATCATTAGCAATCCCTGCAGGAAGTGTGGTTAAGACAAACCTTCAGATCAGACTGGGATGAGCATTAAATACAATCACTGCACATGTTGTAAAATCATTTGTACATCACAATCCATTTACCATCCGGATTGTTATATACACAGATGTGAAATCACAGCCTGACTGATTGGCCCCTCCCGCTGCGCACACCCTGGGTTTTCTGTGTGTAAAATCTCTGACCTGCTCCATATCTACATCTTCTCTCATCGGGTTTCTGACTCCCCACCTTCTAATCCTTGGGAAAAACCGAGTACATTCGTTCTGCAGTCACATGGACCATTATCTCCGCTTGTTCTCACGCAGATCACTTAGCTGAAGGGCTCACTGTGGATTACCCCCTCTCATGTGCCGTGCGGTAATCGGAATTATCCCGGACTACCCGTCTTTGGAATAATACTTTTCTCTCTCATCGTTGAGAAATGTTAAAATTATTTAAAGGCTTGATACTGTGGGGACGCTTGGTAGGGTTGCCACCTTTTTTCAGAAAAATACTGGCCTTGCTACTGTCTCCATAGACTTCACATTGCCCTGATGCCAGTTTTTTACCGGCCTGCTCAGTTACTAAACTTTGCTATTCCATTGCACTTTTTGATACACAAACCGCATGGTAGATGCAAATCAATTGTATGAGTTTTGGCCTATACAATACTATTGTGACAAGCGACACACATTCCCTCTTGGCACCCTGGCAATGAAAGACCAAATCAGTGTTCCGAGGGCAATGCATCATTATCTTCCGTCTTAGCCAAAGTTTGTGATTATTATACTTGATTGGTATTCTTACCCAGCACACCATATTACTGTTACAAAGTTGAAACATGTAGCATAACCATGCTTCCCAATGTAACCCGCCGGGCACCGTGGGCTTGAAAGGGGGTGTGTCCATAGAGAATTGAGATGCCGGAGGATAACCTCGGCGCTGCCGGATAGCTGTTCGGAATGGGGACAGTCCCAGGACAGTTAATAAAACACATTAAGCCATGTCATAATAAATCTCAGTAACCTGGTATATATCTACAACTCAAAATGGTGGCACTTATGTTTTTTTTTATTTATATTGATCACTATTTATAGATCCTTTCCTGGCCTCTAAACTGTATCAATATTATGTCCAGCCCTGCATAAAGCCTTTTCAATGCATGTCATTATCCTTAAATGGAATCAGGATATATATTTGCGGACTATATCCTATAAATTTCTTGCATCTGTGCTTTAATGGCATTATCTAAGGCAGACATGTTGTTTAGGTTCTTGGTTCAGATCCCTCTTATTTTCCTTCATCTGACCCAAGATGTCCACTTCCTGATGGAGCTATACAAACATTGAGGGCTTAATAAGATGCTTTATTTGTATTATTTTATTCAAGCAATTCTACTAAAAATGGCAACATTTGATGCAATCTTTCAATTAAACATGTTATTATCTTGCTGACAGTTGTCCTTTAAAGTATCTTTGTAAAACATTTCTTTAAAGAGAATCCCGGTACTATTCAGTCAGTACTGTTGATGCTTCTACCACCCTATAGAGCAAAATGGCTAAATATATATTTTTCTAGCTTGATGGGAGAACCACATCTCCCCCTCCCTGTATGAAAGTCCGGCAAGGAGTTTAAATATCGGTAGTTCGCTCACACAACTTATCTAATAATATATGGGTCTCCAAGTATAAATTAACGCAAGGGGAAAGGGGGATCTCCAAGTTAAAAACAGGGTGACTTAGACTATCGACGTACATTTATTATGTCACTTTTTTGACGATGTTCTTCTAGCGATGAAAACTTCCCTTAAAACTGTGGCGGGTTGATGATTGTAAAAAAAAATATGTGAAGGAGAAAGTTGATTGGGTTTGAGGAGACAATCATGGAGGGATCAGTCAATCGATGTGGCAACGGCATGGCTTGAGAAAGATCTACTTGGTTGAAACGTTGCCATTTGTTTCGGAATAAAATCCTTTTCACTTCACTGTGCTGAGCTGCCTGCTTTCATTTAAAAACGATAATGCACAGAAAGAACACAAAAACACAAAAAAAAGTTGATGGAGTTGCTGTATTACAGACGTCGATTCCTCTTTTGAGTTCAAAAGTTCGGGTGCAGTTTAAAGACTTTATTAATGGTATTGTAAGTTTGCTGTTCATTAACCGTCACGCTAAAGGTACTGACATGCTAAACGTTAAAATTTCCATATCACTGAAACTATTGTTTTTGAATTTAAACATTTTTATTTTGGTTTCTGTATAATTTACTTTGTTTTCTTTTCATGCTTTTGATGTTCTTCTCAATCCATAATTGATTTATTTTCATGTTATTAGATTTCTTTTGAAATTAACCAATAGTTTCCTCTTTTATTTACTCAATGCTAATGAGTTTTTTTTTGTTTGTTTTATGTTGTTTTTTTTCCTTTCTTCTTTATATATTCTTTTGTTTGTTATTATTTTTTTCTTTTTTGATTTACGTCTTATTTTTCAGACCCCCCTCATTGAAAACCAAATCCCGATCCGCCAAGCTAAAACCATTACAGAGGTAATGGGATGTCGACAAGTGGTTAAGGTGCATACTGATTTCACAATGCAGTTTTCGTATAGGGCTAAAACTCGCAAGGAACCTAAGCCATATTAATACAATAATTTCTCTGCATAAGCATAATATGTAACCTTTCCTGTCGCATTCTGTTGGTTTTGTGGTGATTCGTTTTTCTCCCTTTTCTTTCAAAAATGACAACCACTTTAGATTAATACCCACCAGGAAAGGGTAAAATAGTGCAGGAGAAATGTATCTCAATATAGCACTTTTGTTATTATATTCTAAAAGTAGTGCAATCGGATGGAACATTCTAGGCGATGGCACCACTTGACTCCCAGAACTTTAAATTGTAATTCCCTAATAATTACGTGGCCAAGGCAAGTAAACATAAAATATCAATTGCCAAGCCAGTTGAAACAAGAGCTGTATATCATTCCACTAAAGTCAAATAGGCCAGACACTAGAATATACTTTATATTCTTGAATGGCTTGGATCATTCTAAAGACGCAACATTATTTTTTTGCATAAGCTTCTGCCACACATTGAATTTATTGTTGGAAAGCAGATACAACCTATAGTCTACTAACTTCAATAACTAATTATCATCTCAGTTGATTTTATATGCGGCAGGATAAGTGTGGTGTTTTCTCTTTCCTAAGCAACATATGTGTAACATGCTTTTTTTTTCTGAAACATTGAAAGGTTCCGTCTGAGCGCATTCTAAGGGCTGGAAAAATCTTGCGGAACGCAATTCTCTCTCGAGCACCTCACATGATAAGGGACAGGAAATACCATCTCAAAACGTACAGGTGAGTCTGTTGGTAAGATGCACACATCACCTTAAGTTCCACACAGGTGTCAGTGACTACAGTTTACTCCAAGGGCCATTTCAGGCCCCAATTTTTTTTGAGTACTTTTATTAGTCCCCTGTTCCCTGTCTATAAGACCGGGAACGGGGGACTAATAAAAGTACTCAAAAAAAATTGAGCAGATTAGGTGGACCGAATGGTTCTTATCTGCCGACACATTCTATGTTTCTATGTTTCAGATATAAATCCAGAAATGGATAACTAGGGAGATGGCCCAGTGATAGAGAAAATTAGTCCATTAAAAGAATGAAACACTGGTTAAAAAAATGGTCCAGATTCAAGAAAAAGCATTAAAAAATTCTACATTTACAGGGATAATGAGAGATGTGCATCTTAAGTTAGCAAACAGATCATCATCTCTATATTCTAGGTTCTACTCACTAAAGAGAGAATTGCAGGGAATGGAGATGGGAGTTTCAAAACCTCAGAACAATGGAGCCGAGTTGGAACAATTCTTCAATCAAGCCGAATGGAAGAATTTATCCAACTCGGCCTTGGCCTTAAGTTTGAAATTCCCATCTCAGTTCCCTGCAGTTCTCCCTTCAGTGAGTAGAACCTAGAATATCGAATAGACTCTTCTGTACTTCGGAATGAGCATTTGACAAACCAGGCATACATGTCCAACACGGCCCCTTTAGGCACCAGCGATGTAATGTATTGAAATCAATGTGTTTGTATTTGGTGGTTGCAATGATCTCCATTTGTGTCCTGTGCAGGCAGTGTTGTGTGGGAACTGAACTGGTTGACTGGCTCATGCAGCAGAGTTCATGTGTTCATTCAAGGTCACAAGCCGTTGGCATGTGGCAAGTGTTACTTGAAGAAGGAGTTCTTAACCACGGTAAGATTATGTACAATGACATCATATATTCTATCACTGCTAAATCAGCCATCCACATTGCGGATCTGCCTCGTATCTGTCACAGACACAAGTTCATTGGCTTTACCTCTGCCTCGACCTCCTTTTATATAGTTGTATTAGTATTATTGCAAAGATCCATGAAATGCTACAACTCTCATCCATGCATTTTGCCCCAGTATTTTTCCATTTGCACCAATGTCTTTATGAAAATAAAACTGAAAATATGTTTTTTTTCTCACAATAAATATATGTGAATAATAACTGAATGCTGTGCAGTGGGATTTAGTGTTCATTAAAAGTATTCGCCCCTAAATTGTTACTGTTACTGTGCAGAACCAAAAATGTAAAAAAAAACATTTTGTGTTACCAAAATTCATTACAAATGCATTAATAAAAGCAAAACGGTGAGTTTAAAAGTGTTTGTGGGGTCTCCTGTTTATAACATCACCTGCCAGCCTAAAAAACAGTTTTCCTTTCCAGACAAATATGGTCTATCTTTTCCAATAAATTAAAAGCAGAATTCCAATTAACTCTTTCAAGATCCACCACCCCACATATACCAGATGGCTGAGGGTACATGTTGGCAAGTCTAGATGGGACCATATATGATCTATTAATGACCCTAAACCGAGTCAGTGCAAGGTCATAAATGGACCAAGTTCCAAATCCAGATTGATCTCTAGAATGCTACAAATAATTTTTAGCAGGGCTGTTCTAAATAAATAATCCATTTGGGTAGCAAGTAAAATTTGATGATATTAATTCGCTCCTGCTCCTCTCCCTGGAAATTTCTTTGTAGCCCCATTCTTTAAGTGATGTATTAGTTTGCTTTAGTAACTCGACAGTTTATTTCCATGTTTATGTCTATATTGGATGGTATTATAAATTCCAGGTAGTTAAGCTCTTTTTTTATACAGTCAGTATAAGTGAATAGCTTTGTATGATCTCCACATGGGATCCTTTTATGTTACTCAGTTGAGTTACGTGTGTATTTACCTTAGAGTTTTATATTTTGCTAAAGAGCTCAAATTTTTCCATAAAATATTTTAAACACTTAAGAGGATCTGTTCGGGTATAAGGACATGGTTTGCATATTTTTATCGTAGGAAGATTTTTAGCTCTTCTTTATTTACCGAGAATCCGCTACTACTTATGTTATTTGTAATATTTATGGCTAAAGGCCATTGATATTCTATATAACATAATATAGACAGTAAGGGACATCTCTGCCTAGTGCTGTTTTTCAAAAGGAACCAGCTAGAGCACAGGTTCATACCTTCTACTCCGGCTGTTAGTCTATCATAAACTAAAGTACGCCAAGCATCCATTTATCTATTCTGAATGCTTGAAGTGTTTGAAACCTGTATCCCCACTCAACCCTGTTAAAAGCTTTTTCGGCGTCCAGGACAGGAACACTTTATCTTTGAAGAGACCATATCCATTATTCTTCTGGTGGTGTTACATGACATTCTACCCAGTATAAAACCTATTTGGTCCAGATGGATGATTGACAGCACAGTCTCCTTCAACCTCTCAGTCAAAAAGTTAAGAGAAGAACTTTATGCCCACATTGGTAAACAAAATTGGTCTATAATTAGTAACTTGTGTTGGAATCCTTTTTTTATTTTTTAAGGCAAGATATTTGCCTTTGGCATTTCCTCAGGAAAGCTTCCTTTTAATTCTAAACAGAAGGTCAGACATTTGTTATATAAGGGCTCTTCCTTGCCCTCTGCTGGTTGCAAAAGTTGTAAGATTCCAATGTGCACAAATGTATAATATGATTTTTCTTGTGAACCATCTATTGACTGGAACAAGCGTTCACACATCTATATTAAGAATGTTCCAGTGGATTAGAATCCACATTCTGTTAATCTGTTAGTGAGCTATATGTAGTGAAAGCAGTGTAGAGGCTCGAACATCATTACGATGATCAAAATTCTTCCCTCAGTTGACCAGGAATATTACTTCCAAGACAAATATCTGTTTTATCGCTTTCTGGATGATGAGCTTGAAGATGCTCCCATGCCAACAGATGAGGAGAAAAAGGAGAGCGATGAGGAACTGCAAGACACATTTCTTCTTCTTTCTCAGATTGGACCTGATGCCCACATGAGAATGATTCTGAGAAAACCGTAAGCTGCATGCTCATGCATAGCTGCCATTGAAAATCATGTGTCCAGTACTATCTACAGTTCATAGCGCAAGACCTTAAACTGCTAAAAAAAAAAAAAAATCCTCTTAAAGTTACAATTCAAAACATCAAATGTAGATTACAATAAGGAGATTTGTTCACACCATATAGACCACCACTACTCCAATCCTGGTGGGTCCTAACCCATGTGTATTTGAATCCTTACCACGCCTCTAGATGTAGCTCCTCACCCACATGTGCGCCATATCTTCCATCCAGTCAAAATGCATAAATTGTAGAGAGGCCTTTGGGCCAAGTGATATTCAGTAGTTTGAGCGACGGAGTCATGTAAGATGTGACCCACATCATATAGTTATGTAGTGTCAGGAAATCCCCATTGTTTTTCTTCATAATAGTGTAACAATTTGTTTGGAGTAATTCGAATGTATTGGGTTTATTTTTTTGATACCCAGGCCGGGCCAAAGAAATGGCGATGACCTAGAAATTATCTTTGAAGAACTTATTCACATTAAGGCCTTATCTCATCTTTCAACCACAGTAAGTACTTATTTAGGTTTTCCAAAATTTAGATGTATTTGGTTCTGGACAATAGCGTAATGTTTAAAAAAAAAAAAAGTATAATCTTGTTACAAAACAATTATATTTTGAATTGTCATTAGTTAAAGGTAACCATGTATCTCTGAGCCTTGGTTAGTTATACTGTGGACTTTCAGTTGTGTGTTTAAAAACAACTCCCATCACTCTCAGCCAGAAGAAGAGCACGATTGGAATTGATGTTTGACACTAGCTGGAGGGTTGCAGATGGTAGAATATTGACTCTGTACAGGATTGGTTAACTTGTGTGAATAGTTATGTTTGGACGAAAACAACATTAATGCAGGCCTAATCTTGGGTGAAAAGCAGGACACATCTCCCCCATACTCATAATCCACACACTAACATAACATTCCAGAGATGCTCTTCTCTATTTACTGCTCTATAATCATCTTGTACTGTGAACATTCCAAGTTATGACTAGCATGATGTGTACAAGAGAAGGCCAGTATGGGACATTACAAACTGCTTTGCAGAGCTGGCCAGGTTATTTGTTGCTATGTTAATATTTTTGTGCATTGGGTGGGCATCATAGAAGTATTTGGGGGGAAAGTAATTTTTTCCCTCCAAAATGCAGATTTTATTTTGTGATAGACCTTTACTGAAACGTTTTATTACTCTCTTACACAATTAAAATGACATTGTGAGTGTTTTTTTCAGGAACGTATGGTACAAGCAATATCATGTGTAAGATAGTGTGCACAGTTTGTGCTCTACCTGAAAATATTATGGATAATGTGTCTTTTATACTGGAATGAATCCCATTTATTTTTTGTTTCTTGCAGGTTAAACGGGAATTGGCTGGATTTTTAATCTTTGAATCTCATCCAAAAGCAGGAACTGTGCGTGAGTGCAATTCTATGATACCTTCATGTAGACCAGAATCCCGCCAAAAAGCTTTGGATTAGTCTAACCTCAAAAGTATCTGAGCTAAATATTCCTTTGTTTTCATTTTATATTCTTCTTATTTAAAATGCACTGCAGTTTTGCACCTTACTTCCTGCACACCTACTCACCTACCTACAAAATGGCTTCAGTTGTGTTGCCACTAGGGCTGAAAATGGTAAAGACAGACTTGAGGCCGGCCTTTGTTACACACAGCAATTTTATGTTTTCAGCAAAAGTAAATAGCAACATTCACACAAGTCTGTTGACACAAACAGGCATGCCCCCGCTATTAGGGTGACCACATTTTAGATCTGCCATTCAGGGACACCGTATGGAGCGGATGAGATTACATACAGAGGCAAAATATTTTATTTACATATATATATATATATATAATACATACAATACGTTGTATACAGATTTCAGATTTAATAATATAGTTATAATATACATACAGTAATTACTGTATGTAGTTGCAGTTGCAGGGAATTAACCCCAACACCCAGATTTGCACTGACAGGAATAATCCCAGCACTAAAAATTTACCCCAGCACAGACTTTGAACTCAGGACTCAGCCCAACATGAACTTTGAACTCAGTACTTGCCCCAGGTTGAAGATTTGCATCAGGACGTATCCTGGGAAGGACTTTGCACTCAAGTTGCCTGTTTATTTGTTTGCATGACAAACACATATCTCCCTATTGTAGATATAACTAGGCTTTTCACAAAACGAACTTACATTACATTTCATTAAAATGTATTTATGCAATTCCAACAGTCCCTGTAGCACTTGGTACAGAGCATGCAAGGGAAATACATACTACGTTAAATGAACAAAGACAGTCTTAAACATTTGGTAGAGAGTCCTGCTCACAAGCTTACAATCTAGAGGAAGTGGGGGACGAGAGACACATGAGGAGAAGTGAATAGATTTGGTAATCTGCCCCTAGCAGTACAATCACATTCATTCAGTACAGTCTCTCTCCATGTATGCTGAAAAGTTTTCCTTGTCATTTTTATTATACATTGTCTTTTATTTACAGTATTTAACCAAGGTGAAGAAGGAACTTCCTGGTACATCATCTTAAAAGGATCAGTAAATGTGGTAATCTATGGCAAGGTGTGTTTTAATATTTTTATTATGCATTTTCTGCACTTTTTTAAAATGAACAATCCCATTATAAATATGTGTTAAAATAAATGTTATGTTTTATGCATCCTGTGTAAAAGAACTTCATTATTCCTGCACATTGGGCTACCTCGTCTCCAGTGTTTCACTGCTAAATAAGCCAACATATTTCTATGGCTAACAAGCTACTCTTCACCATTACTGTAAATAAACAAATTACTATGGCCCCAATGTGCACATGCATTTCTGATTATGTGGCCCACTTCAGAAAAATCTTGGACACCCCTGGGTTAAGAATTTTCTACCTAGTAGCAGTGGCGTCCCGAGGGGGGGGCGGGGGGGGCGGCCCGCCCCGGGTGCCACTGACTAGGGGGGTGCCACCGGTGCTGCCGGCACCCCCCGCGCTGCCGGCACCCCCCGCGCTGCTTACCTTTTTTTTTTTTTTTTTTCAGGCGGCCGAATCCTCTGGATGCGGCCGCCGGGTGAAAAAAAAAAAAAAAACAATCACAGCGACCGGATGTGACAATACGTCACATCCGGCGACTGTGTTTCCCTCCTCCGTGCAGGAGGGAGAAGAGAAGACTGCACGGAGGAGTCGTCCGTCCGGGAGAAGCAGCGATTTGGTAAGTGATGGGGGGGGGGTGGATTGGCACTATATTATTGGGCTCTGGCTGGCACTATATTACTGGGCTCTGAGTGGCACACTATTACTGGGCTCTGGCTGGCACTATATTACTGGGTTCTGACTGGCACTATATTACTGGGCTCTGACTGGCACTATATTACTGGGCTCTGGCTGGCACTATATCACTGGGTTCTGGCTGGCACTATATTACTGGGCTCTGGCTGGCACTATATTACTGGGTTCTGGCTGGCACTATATTACTGGGTTCTGACTGACACAATATTACTGGGTTCTGGCTGGCACTATATTACTGGGTTCTGGCTGGCACTATATTACTGGGCTCTGGCTGGCACTATATTACTGGGCTCTGGCTGGCACTATATTACTGGGCTCTGACTGACACAATATTACTGGGTTCTGGCTGGCACTATATTACTGGGCTCTGGCTGGCACTATATTACTGGGCTCTGGCTGGCACTATATTACTGGGCTCTGACTGACACAATATTACTGGGTTCTGGCTGGCACTATATTACTGGGTTCTGGCTGGCACTATATTACTGGGCTCTGGCTGGCACTATATTACTGGGTTCTGACTGGCACAATATTACTGGGCTCTGGCTGGCGCTATATTACTGGGTTCTGGCTGGCACTATATTACTGGGTTCTGACTGGCATAATATTACAGGCATCTGGCTGGCACTATATTACTGGGCTCTGACTGGCACAATATTACTGGACTCTGGCTGGCACTATATTACTGGGCTCTGACTGACACAATATTACTGGGTTCTGGCTGGCACTATATTACTGGGTTCTGGCTGGCACTATATTACTGGGCTCTGGCTGGCACTATATTACTGGGTTCTGACTGGCACAATATTACTGGGCTCTGGCTGGCGCTATATTACTGGGTTCTGGCTGGCACTATATTACTGGGTTCTGACTGGCATAATATTACAGGCATCTGGCTGGCACTATATTACTGGGCTCTGACTGGCACAATATTACTGGACTCTGGCTGGCACTATATTACTGGGTTCTGACTGGCACTATATTACTGGGTTCTGGCTGGCACTATATTACTGGGTTCTGACTGGCACAATATTACTGGGCTCTGGCTGGCACTATATTACTGGGCTCTGAGTGGCACAATATTACTGGGCTCTGGCTGGCACTATATTACTGGGCTCTGGCTGGCACTATATTACTGGGCTCTGACTGGCACTATATTACTGGGCTCTGGCTGGCACTATATTACTGGGCTCTGACTGTTACAATATTCCTGGTATCTGACTGGCACACTATTACTGGGCTCTTACTGGCACACTATTACTGGGCACTGACTGGCACAATATTCCTGGGCACTGACTGGCACAAAATTACTTGGCATCTGACTGGCATAATATTCATGGGCACTGACTGGCACAATATTACTGGGCATTTGACTGGCACACTATTCCTGGGCTCTGAGTGGCACACTATTACTGGGCACTGACTGACACAATATTCCTGGGCACTGACTGGCACTCTATTACTGGGCTCTGACTGTTACAATATTCCTGGTATCTGACTGGCACACTATTACTGGGCTCTGACTGGCACACTATTACTGGGCACTGACTGGCACAATATTCCTGGGCATCTGACTGGCATAATATTCCTGGGCACTGACTGGCACAAAATTACTTGGCATCTGACTGGCATAATATTCATGGGCACTGATTGGCACAATCTTACTGGGCATCTGACTGGCACAATATTCCTGGGCTCTGAGTGGCACACTATTACTGGGCACTGACTGGCACACTATTACTGTGCACTGACTGGCACTATATTACTGGGCTCTGACTAGCACAAACAATAATACTGGCTCTGACTGGCACAATATTCCTGGTATCTGACTGGCACAATATTACTGGGTTCTGAGTGGCACACTATTACTGGGCTCTGACTGGCACATTACTGGGTTCTGAGTGGCACTATATAACTGGGCTCTGACTGGCACGCTATTACTGGGCTCTGAGTGGCACACTATTACTGGGCTCTGACTGGCACTATATTACTGGGCTCTGAGTGGCACTATATTACTGGGCTCTGAGTGGCACACTATTACTGGGCTCTGACTGGCACACTTACTGGGCTCTGAGTGGCACACTATTACTGGGCTCTGACTGGCACAATATTACTGGTATCTGACTGGCACACTATTCCTGGTAACTATAATTGTACATTGAAAAAATTGTGGGTGTTTTCTTGCATTTTTATTGTGTGGGGGGGGGGGGGTGCAACACTCGGGGTCCGCCCCGGGTGCCAAATGCTCTAGGTACGCCCCTGCCTAGTAGGAGACCTCACTCAGAAGAGCAGTTATTTGGAATATCATTGACAACTTTGTCAAGTGTCACAGGGCACTCAACACTAAACGTGGTTCGTGGAACAGTGATTTTTAAACCCTTACATTCTGAGTCAATGCGCCATGTTCCAATGAGGAAGACTTTTGGAATGGTGGTGACTTTATGTGAGAAGAGGCTGTGCAGAGAGCAATACTCTGTCGGGAAATGGTGCAATCCTTGCTGGCATGCGGATACAGCCAAGAAGTGAGCAGTGTATGTGAAAGATCATAGTTCTTACACTCTCTAGTATATTTTTGACAATGGCTTTCTAGCCAGTGATTTTCCTTAGATTAAAAGAAAAATCTGTCGCAATGATGATATATCTGAAGGCATCATATGCAAATTATAGCATTCTTTAATGTAGTCTTTTATCTGAATATGGTGATGTCATAAACAGGAGACCGTAAAGGCAATTTTTAAAACACTTTTTTTTCAGTGAATCTAAATATTTTCTTTCAGTTTTGCTATAACAATTAAACCTGGTTTTGAAAACTCTGATAATGCTAATATTGTTTCAGTGGTTCCCGTTAAGCGACTATGATTAATAGTGTTTATGTTTAGTATTCAATAATTGCACACGCCGTTGTTTTAATACGTTTTTGGCCCCTATGTTTCAGGGGGTGGTATGTACCTTACACGAAGGAGATGACTTTGGCAAACTTGCTCTTGTAAACGATGCTCCAAGGGCAGCATCTATTGTTTTACGAGAGGACAACTGCCACTTCCTGAGGGTGGACAAGGAAGACTTCAATAGAATCTTACGTGTGAGTATCCTGCTCTGATCAACTTATTGTATTCCATTTAGTAGCTAGTAGACACCAAACTCATTAAGGGTTCTTCTAATATGGGGTTTTATCTACTTGATAAAGCAGTTTACATGTGCAAATACCTTGTATTAATAGTACTTTCTAGTAGGGTATTCTTTTTTTCTTGGACAACCACTATAGTGCCTCCTACATGCTATGTCTGCACCATACATACTTGGACTGATGTTGGTGCCCATTGCTGTTTGCCATTGTCTAATCTACCATTCTCATCTACAATATTTGGTAAAATTAGGTTTCAAGCTTCCCCAGGTGAGATACATACCTGACGATAATTTGCTTACTTTTTGTATTCTTCAGGATGTTGAAGCAAATACAGTAAGACTCAAGGAACATGACCAAGATGTCTTGGTTTTGGAGAAAATACCAGCCGGGACCCAAGTGTCCACACAAGGAAACCCTCAGTCTCCCTATAAGTATGTTTTCCAATTGCCAGTGTTTCTGTATGTGATTTGGTTCTCTGTACTGATAACTGAATATGCTACATAATTACATGAATGATGTTAAGCCTCCCATCATAAAGCCTTTAAATGTTATGGTGAGTTTGACATTAAAAAATTGGACAACACTGATGTATCGCATTGTGGTCCTGTAGGCAGGTATCTAGCAGATCAAGGAATTTTGTTTTTGCCTACAAAATGGCTGGAAAACTTACAAATTAATCTTCTGAATGGCAGGTGACCAGACACATTTAAAAGTGAGACCACCAATTTACAAACGGTAACCCAAGGTTTTTAAAGACATTGGTGGTGAGTTAATGTAAATAAAAAAATATGAGGAGAGAATCCATGGAATTACATTTTTATCCTTGGTGTTTGAGAACCGTACAATAAGGACATGTATACAGACACTACAATAACAGCTATTCTGGAAAAGGTTCTTTGTGAAACAAGAATTGAAGGCTTTAACCCCTTCCCGACCTTATGACGAGTTAACTCGTCATAAGAGCCGCCGCATTAGCGACCTTATGACGAGTTAACTCCTCATGCAGTCTAGCCGGCGTGTGCGCTCCGTGGGCACCGCCAGCCAGTCTGCAACGGGTCGAGGACTAAGCCTCACACCCGAGGCAAAGCTCCTGGACCCGATCGGTCGATTTCCGGGCATGTGATCGCGGTGATAACGTGATCACCGCAATAACATGCAAATTAGATGGCAAAGTCAGTGTGTTCACACACTGACTTTGCCTCTAATTCACTCTCTGTGCTTCACATTCATATAGTGATGCACAGAGAGTGACCTGTAAGTAAAAATAAATTAATTAAATACAGAGGTTAAAAAAAAACATTTTTTAAATTAACCCTTTCATTGCTGATCACAGTTTTTAACTGTGATCAGT
The DNA here is from genome assembly GCA_036172795.1 of Pelodytes ibericus. Lineage (NCBI taxonomy): Eukaryota > Metazoa > Chordata > Amphibia > Anura > Pelodytidae > Pelodytes > Pelodytes ibericus. The sequence continues at coordinate 26,875,300 of CM069864.1, forward strand.
TTCCTTCCACTTTATGGCCCTCATTTATTTATTTTTTAACAGATTTTTTTATTTTTCCAATTTATAAAAAAATTTTTAATAAATAAAGGTAATTGTAATATATTTATTTAATAAAATGTAACCCCTGCATGCCTGTTGCATGATTTTTACTGATTTGACATCGCACTCTTCAGAGTTTTTTTCTGTCTTTTTTGTTATGGGGGGTTTGGGAACCAATATTTTTCTTTTTTATTAGTTAGTTAATTAGGGGGGATAAGTGGGTTAGTGTTGCACTAGTTATGTAGCTTATTATTGGGAAAATAATGGGGAAAAACTTTTTTCTCCTCAAAAATTTCCTCTTTTATATGTATTTTTTAATACTAAAATGTAAATCATTTTTATGTTTAGGGTATCAAAAGAAAGCTCTAACTGTCCTTTAAAAAACAACATATAAATTGTATGTGTACGTTAAATGAGAGAGAGGAAAATTATGTTTCAAAAACCGCGTATTAAAAATTAAAAACCGCTCTGGTCCTTGGCCCAGGAAAATCCCTGGTCCTTAAAGGGTTAAAGTATAACCTATAATTTTGTACCACTGAGAACTGTACCATTTACCATTGTATTCATCTGCTCATTTTTTCCTTGCTGGCCACTTGGCTCATCTAGGCTATCCATTTTTTTAACTTTAAAGCATCAACTCTGGTTTCGCCATTAACCGTGTATATTCTCATGTTCAATTGATTTACAATAATTTAAATGTAAAATGTAGATTATTGCTAAAATCAAATAATTCTCAAAATGTTGGTGAAGTGTTGCTTGGAATTAGTGAAGAATAAAATAAAGAAAACATTTCAGAAAGTGATTTATCTGTGTACACATTAGTTCTAGATGTGATCCAGCAATGATGTATTTTTTTTTTAGATACACTGTGATGTCTGGAAATCCAGAAAAAATTCTAGAACACTTCCTAGAAACTATGCGCCTTGAACCAAGTCTAAGCGAAGCCACAGGTAATATGACTGCATGTTTAGCTTAAATGCAGTTAAACACATGTATTATTACATTGTACCTGGTATATCCACTTCCACGGAGCCATCAAGGTGTCAAATCTCGCTATTACTTCTGCGTTATTGGAATCACGCCTAGATTGAGATGTGACTTTGTGGATCCCAAGCCTCGCGATATAGCTGGGCTAACCTGTATACGTTGCATGCTTTAACGAAGACATTTAATGCGAACACTGAGGTCGATGCTGCATTGTTGCAGAATGGTAAGTGCCAGTCCACAGAAAGTACGAAAAAAAGTATTTTGATTCTCTAACGGGGCAAAAGTTACATTTGTAGTCCTCCTTGTCTGGAGTAAACAAATCTTTATAGATACATGTATATAGCAATTTAAAAATGGATGATTTTTGCTTTGAGAACAGGCTTTGTACATTTGATTTATTTACTTGGGAGACAAGTTGCCCATGAGAGTAAGAGAAGAAGCTATTTAATTGCTTAGATGGATTCAGTCAAAGCCTTCATACATGTTGGGTATATTTCTGTCAAATTCAGAGATACAGTTCAAGTAACATGTAGCATGTGTTTAGTTTCGAGAACATTGATACCAGGATTTATTTTAATTCCTGTAACTTTTAGCGGGAGCTTTATTGATTCCGTTTTTATTTGTTCGCCCATTGGCTCATTGGAAAGGCTGAGCTTCATGGTTCTGTTTCAGTCTGTTATTATTTCTTCCTCTAATGTAATGTCACATAACTGTCTGTATTCCCTTCTTTTCAGACTCTGCTTTAGATGACTTTATTATGATGCACTGTGTTTTTATGCCAAATGGTCAGCTATGCCCAGCCCTGATGTCACAATATCCTTTTACAAGCTGTATTGATCCGTCTGGTACATAGTATCTAAGTTGGTTCATTGTTTCTCACCTTTTTGCCGTTAGTGCTACAGGCAGTGTAAACCTATAAGCATATAAACCCTGCTTCATACCAGTGCTATATTAATTATTATATTTTTATTTTGTATTATTATATTTATTTAGGTTTAGCGCTGCCCTATGTAAGACATTCTGCATTACCCTCCTACAGGGTTATTCTCTTAGGGAATGTGTGACAAATGAAGCACAGAGTGTATCTAAAAAGGTAAACTGTATTGACTTGAGATACGGTAATAGGTTATAACAGGACATGCATAGTGTACACATAACCGGTTGACAGAAAAAGGTGATACCTTGTGATACAAGTTAATGAGTCGCATCTTGGGTATTCTGCTGGCTGTTCTCTCATCACCCAGGTGTGGATCACCCAACTAAGTATCCCCAAATCCCTCAGTCACCTCCCAGAAAGTTACCTCCCAGAGAGTTAAAGAACCAGTTCAACCCAGTTTATGTAATAAATGCAACCCCCTTCTCACTTAAGAACAAAAGAGAAAACAAGCCGGCTCCACCAAAGAGCAATTGATATGTCTCGTAAATATCACCTGATAAGGGGTGCTCCAGCCGGGCTGTAGTGGCAGCGCTGATAATGAGGAAGAAAGTAGCAAACAAAGGCGTATGCACTCCCAATGCGGTGAAAAATAGATGAATATTAGAAGGATCCGATTAAAACTCCATATAAAATCCACAAAAACAGAGACAAGACATAGGGTACAGCATTATGCCTTACGCGTTTCGCGTGAACGCACAATCTTAAGTCATCTCCGCTGTAAACCTTTTAAAGTCCACTTCTTGTGACATTCAAACTGCATTCCATTGTGAAACCAGATAGTTATCTGAGTTAATTATACACATCCACCCAAAAGCAGATATCTATGTATTAGATATAAAGTAACATTTTTATAAAAGCACCCTATATTTCTTACACCTAGACATGACTAAACTCATGCACGGGCACCTCTTCCTCTTCAGGCACTGCCTCTCCTCTCCATTATAGATGTCCATATAAGGATATCTATGTCCTTGGCAAGGTCTGCGAAGCTCCGTAGAACATCATTAAATTGTCCATCACAAAGGGGGCTATTCACTAAAAGGTGAGTTGAGGTTAAATTAACAATTTATCATATCTAATTAACTATTCATTGTGCAGGGCCAAACTTGGTGAGATTCCCCTGCTAAGGAAATTCACCAGGCTTGTCCCTGCACAGTGTATAACTAAGCTGTTAATCTCACCTCAACTCACCTTTTAGTAAATATCCACAATGAACAATGCTGGTGCTTTAGCCTCAAAGGTCACAGTGCCATGTCTGCTCCCCCATCACAGCTCCCATTTCCCTCTTCCTTACCTTGGGATAAGTACAAGTACTGGATCACCTGACTTGGCGCTCACATTGACAGATGCATGTGAGCAGCATTAGGAGAGGGGGGGTCTATGCTGCCTGAAGATCACACACACCCCTTGCTGCCGTGCTTACTACATTCATAGAGGGGCTAGTTAAGTGATGTCCTAGCACTCACAGTAGGGCTAGTTTTCCCAACTCTCCTCCCCATGGGCATATTAATGTACTTTCAACTTTAGCTGCAATAGCTCATGTCATGTATAGACTATAATTGTTCCCTTAGAGAAGCTGCGAGAACAGTTGCTTCATGAAATAACCCAGCCTAGTGGTCCATTTTGGTTTAAATAAGCACATTTTTATCCTACTGTAATATTGGCTCAAAGGTATCTTTTTTTCTGTACAGTTTCAACCCATCACTGTCCAATCCTCCAGCCTACTGACATTTAACATTTGCAGCATGGGTACCAAGGTCATTGTAAGGTCATTCTTGCTCTGGGAGAGAAGAATCTTCCACAAGCTATCAGAGATAATAATCTTGTCTACATAATGAAGCCGCACAGTGATTTCTGAAAGATACCACCAGATTAGTACTTGGATTTTCGGGAACATCCAAATATTAGCACATTAGCCCTGAAGGCGTGTATTTTTTTTTACATTTTTAAAATGATGTCTGTTTAGGGCAGTTAGGTTTGATGAACTAGTATGATGAACTGTCCTGCATTGTACACATCATTGTCATAACATCTCTAGCTCAAGATTTTAACTTCTGCTTTATTATCATAACATTCCTTTCATGTACCACTAGATAAGTCAGCAATAAAGATCTGGTTATATCTCTGCAAATGCCATTCTCTATTTTAAAACTAAAGTGATGTCATTTTGTTAAAGATATTCATAATTATGTCCCTTTTTGTATTAGCCATTGGTAGATCAACTTAAATCTTTTCATCCCGTGAGATCTTGCTCCACCTCCTAGCCTTTTTTAGGCGCTCAGTAAGTTTGGTGAATAGGTGTACTGGCCCCATGCGCTAAAACTCATAATAATTAGTAATGAAACTGCAAAAATTATGAAAAGTTACTTAGCAACTTACTACATATTAAAATAAAGCTTAGTACCCATTAAATGACCTTTTTTGCACAGTAGGTTGTTAAGTCTTTAGTCGTCTGAAGATCTGACAGTGGAAGTTCTAAAACAATACATTTTTATCTAATAGACAATATTTTTTCAGTAAGCAGTGTTTTTTATTCTATGTGCTCTACCCAAGGGATTGCTATATGTCATACAGAATTTAATGATGGCATACAAGCACAGAGATTAATGTCAAGTAAACACTTTAAATTATCCATATAGATTTATCACAAATCACATCTCTGGTAATTAATACATTATATAACCTGTGTCTATTTTGCTATTATACATGTTTTTTTTGTAAGCCATATCTGTACTGATAGGTATCATTAGTGGAATGTAAAGGAGGTAAATGTAAAATAACAAAATGCCAAAAAAAAAAAAAAAAAAAATTACAGCTACCAGCAGTGAGTCAGATAATAGCTAGGTAAAAGTATATGAAATAATTACATGGTTTGAGAGATTGAACAAGCAATATGACGAAGGGTAATATTAAACTTGCTGTTCACATTTTTTTAAATCCTAGACTACATTACCGATTTAATGACAAGAATTACATTATAATTTAGGGACTGTTTTGGATTTTACGGAAGTAATTCTACAGGATACTACTACCGTAACTCATTAATTATTTTTTGATGGATGTTTCTTCATGGGCTCTTTTAGATTCATCTCTTGGTAAATGTTGGTGTTTGTAAGAGTAATAATGAATTGACTCAATCTTAGAATGCCTGGAACTCACAATTTCAAAGAGGTATACAACTCAATTGACTAGTGGATACCAAAACTTGCCAACATCTCAGGTAGGGTTGCCACCTTTTCTCAACAAAAACGTCGGCAATGCGATTGCCTCCATAGACTTAACATTGTCCTCAAGGAAATATATGACTGGCCTGCCGTTAATACATGGGCTGGGTGACGAAACCTAATCTTGCGTGGGTGGGGCCAAAAAGTGCAGAATCGCGCAACGGATTGGGCTCCAGTCTTCCCGGCACAAGCTTCTACCTTGAGCTGAATAAAGACCTGTTTAAGTCTATCAATATCTCTTAGTCATAAGAATCTGCATTGGCATTACATTGATAAAGAAATAAATACTTTCCTTTCAATTTACTATGCTAGATTATCCTAGGGGGAGGGACAGGGGCTCTCGCCGATCTTCGCAGAGCAAAACTAAAACTTTTTTTTCTTTCTCTCCCTATCCTTTCCCCCCCCCCCCCCCTCTGTTATATTTGATGAATTAGGAAATGTTTATGTAGCCATGATGTCATTGTGAAAGTTAATTCGTATTTTGAAGTCTTGAGATTTTTGTTTATGTATATTTGTATTGTGTGTATATGTGTATGTATTTATGTGTTTGATAAGAATGATAAAAAAATAAAAGATAAAGCAATGAAACCAAGTCACTGGACTGTGCACACACAGTGGGTATACGAGCCGAAACAGGATTATCAGGTCAAATATGACTGATGACATATTATGCCACATCGATGTCTAATTATATACTTAAGGGAGCAATGGTGTATTTCACCTACATCTGGCTAATCTGGCTTGTTTATCATGTCAGTGTCTGGCTAATAATTACTGATAAAAGCTAAACTGTACCTTGTCTGTCCCTGGCATATAGTAACAGGAATATTACTCTGCATCTGGCTAGCTATATACTAAAGGGAGCTATTCCTGTATCATATCTGTTTCTGGCTAAGTATAAACTAATAAGAGAAATGGTGTTCCACCATTATAGTCTGGCTAACTTTATACTCTTAGATCTTATCCTGTATCACTATTAGATATTCACTGTATTAAGCATGGGTTTATTGTTTGAAGGTTCACAGAGACATTTGGCAAAACAGCTAGTGCCGCGCAGAGTCTATATGTTGCTAGCTCTATTTCACGCAACGCCAACTTTTCTTTTCATATATCATTTCTAGGCATTGAGTGTTTCCATTATCCTATGCTGGCCTCTTTAAAAGGCCATGTGTTCCCATCAGACAGCATATTCTGCCTTGTGATGTCTGGTGGCAAGATTGAAAGGATAGCCTGGTGTCAAGGAGATCTTCAGGATCTCTATCTTTCGTATTTTACCTCTTTGGCTGAGTGTTTTAACTCTTGTTAATTCCCTTTGTGAGTGTACAGAAACACTGATTTCATAAGTTATCCCTGGGTGTATCAGCATACTACACTATATCTGTTATATATCTTTATTTTATGGTTCTTATTCATTGGCGATTTCATGTGATGAGAAGAATCACTTGCCCTAGTTATCCCTGCTATCTATCAGGTTATTGTTTTTCACTATTAAGTGCCCTTTTATTTGAGGGATTTGTCACATTTGCAGTTTTTATGCTGGTGTCACACTCGTAAGGCGCCAAACGATTCCTTTTCTTTGTTTATGTGACATGCAATTACTTTTTTGGCACCCACATAGGTGCTTAAGCCTGTAGCAGCACTCCATGGCAGCCCTGAGTCAGACAGCTGACTGCCTCTCTCCATCATTGGTGTGTACGCACGCAGGGCCGGCGCTTCCTATACGCGAACTAGGCGTTCGCCTAGGGCGCCAGCTTTGTTCCGGGGAACATGTTGCCATGGTAAGCTTGTGAGCAGGGTTCCCTCTACTTCAGTTAGACATAGAAAATTGTAGAATTCTGTATCAAAATCTAAAAACCACTGAATGCACATTTACAGCAATATGAAACAGAATAGTAATGTAGTAGCAGGTTGTCTAAGTCTGTGCATAAATATAACCATAAATAGAATACATGTTGCAAATAGATTCACCATACATAGGAGGCACCTTTCTAAGTAGTGGTTATGTCTTTAAAACATAATTTAGTAGTTATGTTTAAGTATTTATTTTTCATTAAAAAGTTCATTATGAAACTGTTCATGAGAATTAAAAAAAAAAGCCTGAACGTACTTATACCACTAGGTGGCACTGTTGCTCTATACAATTTGAAGTCCTTTTAAATCTGATTTTTTTTTTTGTTTTTTTGTTTTGGTTGAACCCTGACTGCATGGTCCTTGTACTTTATATTATTTACTGATGTTTGTTTGTTTGTTTGTTTTTTTATTAAAATTGGGAATGCTAGAATCCTTTGACACCGCATGTGAGTGACATACTCCATCTCTTATTAATAAAAGAAATGCCCAAATATTTGATCCTTAGCTTACATTCATTTTTTTTTTTCATATTAAAGACCGCACTGACTGCCAGTCTGCATTGGCGTAAATTAAAATGACTATTGTTATGTAAATGACCGTTAAGCAGATGTTTTTGTGATTCACCTTAAATTAGAATGTGATTACAGTTTTGGACTGCGTCAGTACCAGTGACAGACAGCCTTTCATGTTTAGTTGCGGCTGACTTGGCATGATGGGAGTTCTAATACAGTTTTTGCACAATCTACCTGACCCTTATAAACCAATACAGGTGAGCTTAAATGAACTGTTAAGCCTGATTTTTTTTTAAATTTTTTTATATCTTTTTCTTTGGAACAACTGCATGGATCAAGGCTTTGATTCCTGCCAGGGCACTTTACAGCCCAATAGACTTTGATGCGATCTGCTCAGGGGGAGCTCTACAAGAGCCTGTACTGCAACCTACTGCCATAGAGAATGTATTTAGTGAACGATCATGCATGCTTGCAAAATTAACTGGTGTCCTTCTTGATCACCCGCTTCAGATAGGGTTGCCACCTTTTCTTCAGAAAAGTACCGGCCTTGGTACTGACTCCATAGAATTAACATTAGCCTGAAACCAATTTTTTACCGACCTGCCAGTAAAATTGCTTGCTTGAGAGGACAGAGGGTAGGTATGATTTATTATTTATTTATAAAGTATTTTACCTGGATGGATACATTGAGATTTCGCTCACTTTCAAGTGTGTCCTGGGTCCACAAACATTATATTGTTACAACAGGGAACAAAATATATATTACAAATACCTGTATTTTAATATTATTTTGTATTCGACTACATTTCTGCAGGTTATATCTTAAACTGTTGACATGCTATAGATCCAGAGGCCAGTAATAAAAACGTTGATGGTTGCTATGCTTGTTTTTTTTTTCTTTCTATGTGAAATTATCTACTTACCAAGTTTGAGGATCAACCCATGAAATAGGTCATCTTTTCCTTAACTACATTGTACTTATCATGCCCAACCATCTCAAGGTACCGAGCAGGAAAAAATGGACTATGCCCTGAATAATAAACGGCGGGTGATCCGATTGCTACAGCTGTGGGCTACACTGTATGGAGACTTACTGCGCCAGGATGAGGTGGCAATGGCGTTTCTCGAGGTAAGTAGTCCGCCTTTTATTTCAAAACTTTTGTACAGAATAATTAATTGGACGCACATTATGGATGGGGCCACCTGTGCTCATGTGAGGAGAGATGATGAAACCTTGTGGATTGTGGTGGTAAAGTGGAGGCACTGCATCAGCACTGTGAGTGAGTGGCGGCCTGTGTTCGTATAACCTGGTTTCCCCATAACCGTAACCAATTTGAAACAAGCTATTTACAATATTATATTTGTTAACGAATAGAATGTATTTTTAATTTATTTATTTATTTTTCTGAAGATGTTAACAAACCCTGTAATAAAATTCGAACATTAGGGGTTATTATGTATTAAGGTCGTTTCTGTGGAAAAGTTCAAAGAGAACTTTGTTCTCCGAAATGCTTTTGTACGTAACCCCCGTCATGTTGGGTAGTACAAGGATTGTCAACTCTGCACCTATATATCGCTATTCAAAAATAAAGGGTGATTTTTTTATAATGCACAAAATATCGTTACACTTCCATAAAAGGTCCGGCAGGCGATCCATCCTGCTCACCGTGTTTTGGGGGGAGGTTTATTGGCCAGTAATTCAGCTGGCGACGTATCTGTATTGATTTAGTTCAGCTGCAGAGCACATGTTGGAAATGCTTGGTCGGGTCTCCAAATCTGATGTAACCGTATCTGATGCTCTAAACGGCTTGTAAAAGTGTTTCGGGTTAAGAAACCCATAAGGTTAACACAGGCGTTAGGGGGGCTTCTCGTGCGGTATTTTACAGATTGTATCATTTATCTGGAAATTATTTTTTTCCTAGTGAATATTGTTCAGAATTTTGAGCCAAATCACTCCCCTCACACAAAACCCTTGAATCCTAGATTTGAAAAGGCCTCTAATTAAATGGAATATCTGAAATATTGGGTGACAAGAAAAGATACTTGTTATGAAAGGAATAAGAAAATCAAATTTGATGACAGGTTAGAATCACTTGACCTGCCTTGTCAGCCTATTTTTCTATGTAGTATAAAACTTCAGACATTCTTTGATCCCGGTCTTTCTTTCACATTTGTCATGCTTATGCCTGTCTGTAGTTCCATTCTCTCTATTAACCCATAATAGGGGAATAATAGCAGGGAGGAGGGCGTGTGTGCGCGCAGTTTTAAAGATATCCGCCATCACTCACTTGTTGAAACCACTGCACAGGCTGCTGTGCAATCTCTGGAGAGACCTAAGTGAAATCTGCTTTTCAAGAGGTTCCACAGCAGCTGTGATCATGTGATCTCACAAATAACTCTGTATTTATGCTATTTAGGGAGTTGGATATGAATCTGGCGCAATTTAAGTGATAACAAAGGTGCAATTGCTGAGATTTTGAGATTTTATTTATAATAGTGACTGCACTTTTTAAGTATATATATATATATATATATATATATATATATATATATATATGCATTTTTGCTTTAGCTGTAATAGAGCCTACATTAAAATGAATTTGGCTGAGGTTGTCTAACACCTTTTTTTAAGCACTTTCTTTTCTTATACCTAGGCGCATGCAGTGCTTTTGGCGCATTTGTGCATGCGCCACTTTTATACATAGCCCCCCTGAAAGCCGCTGTGAACTAGGGATTTAAAGCGACTCGGTCACCTAGATATTGTTTTAAACTGTGAATGTACAAAAAAAAACCCTCCTCTTTATGACATCACCTGTGACTTTATGTGCTAATTACACATTCCCCAATGGATGTCGTTAACTTGCATATCAAAACACAGATGATGTCATAAGCAGAAGACGCCACAGACACATATTTTTCTCTAAATGTATCTATTCGCCTTCATTTCTGCTAACACTAAAAATAGATCATTTTGATTGTTTTTTTTTTTTTTACATTTCTTCTCTACGTTCCTGGTACAATCAATGTTTAGGTGATGTAGTCCCTTTTAAGACCATCCAATTCCATATCCCCGGCCTATGCTATCTCTCAAGCCCCATTATATACGCACGCACCGCAGGCACATTTTAAGTACTTAAAGATCCCATTAAACGGCGCATGGAAAACCCGGTCCAGCCACACAGTGATACGTGTACCTCTTCAATGGCACAAATTCCGGCTTCCTCTCCCACACTTCATTATAAGCTTTTAAAAATGTCAATAAGTTGCAATTTTCTTAAGAGACTTTACTATACAATGGATTCCAACTAAAAATATACATAATGACGGTGATAAGTGGCCAAGTAATTTAGAGGCATGATTTTTACACAGAACATGGATTTTACAGGTCTGTCTCCATGAAATGCACCAGTAACCTACAATTACCCTGCACATGCCTGTTATTAGGGAGAGCGAACAATCATTTTACAGAGCTCTTGCATCCAGCTACTAGCTTGTACACTATTAACCAATTACAGCTTTAGTATCTGTGCCTGGAATGATGAGGAGGGAGATAGAAACGGTGCTGGTACAAATCTCAGACTCTCTTGTACAAATGAACGTTTGCTGCTGTTTGATTGTGACGATCAGATTTTAGGGTTACATTTTATTTGTGCGTACACGCTGAATGTGATTGTTCAAGGTTTAAATTAAACAATTACCAATGTGTTTTATGTGCTTACATAAAGACAGAGGAAGCACAGCTCAAATACCTGTTTTCCATGCCGTTCAATGCTTGTATTAAATCTCTTGTTCTCATAAATAAGTCAGAAATGCCAGTTTTTTTTTAAATGGACAAATATCCTTAAAGTGATACTTCCTTGTGAGCCGAGGAAAGCGGATATTTCAAAGTCGTTTATATCTCTACATATTGAAACAACAGCAGAATGTGCTTAATCCTCCGGTTTGCAGGTTCAATTCTTGCTGTGGTTGACTCATCTGTACACGGGAGATAAAATGAGTACCGTTAAAATGGATAATGGGAACATTCCGTTAGCTGGCGATGACTGTGGTCATTTGAAAAAGTCTAGTAACTCCTATTGACCGCAGCTAATAGCAGAGCTGTGGTCCGACATTGAGCTGAAAAATCTTGACGCTATGCTTCTTCCAGATGATTCTGTTTATAATTATGACCATTATTCACAATACACTATAAATATTTTTGTTTTTTATATATATATATATATATAGCATTATAGATGTAGCATCAGAATTATTACTGGAATTTAAACAATATGTGTGATTACTATTTAATTCTGTAAACGAACATGTTTATTTTTCCGCAGGAATTTTATACGTCGGTGTCTGATGATACAAGAACACTTGCAGGCTTAAAGGATCAGCTTCCCGATCTAGAGAGGACAGTGAAGCAAATGTAAGGGAGTATATGTGTCACGCCAATTTCTGCTTTAAATATACGAGCGTATTCCAATGGCTTTAATAGCCATAAACTAGAGAACCTAGGAGTATTGCCGGCTAGGACAGATCTACGGAATGCTTGATAAGACATAGAAACATAGAATGTGTCGGCAGATAAGAACCATTCGGTCCATCTAGTCTGTCCTGTACTTTTATTAGTCCCCCGTTCAGACACCAAACCTTCCATAAAAGCAAAAGAAATTCTCCAATTAAAAACCTTAATAGATTTATTGTTACACTTTGCACTAATGGGCAGTGGAGACTGGTGTGCTCTGTCACCGTCTATTTTCTTTCCAGCCACTTATAGTGGCCATTCTGTCAGTGTCAAAATAGTCTGCCATTTGATGACTATTAAAGTTGTGTGCTCATAGGTAACCTGGGGGGTGGGCGAGTGACTGCTGTGGTAGTACATGTCTTTCATGTGCTAAGGTATGGAATGTTTAAAGTGGTGTGCTATTCTCTTGCACCTTCAGCTTCCTAGTGCAACCCATTAAAGGCAATAAAGGACCAATTCAGCAGTCATATTATGACAAGACCTGGTGAAATGGATTCTGGGAGTGGGTGTAATGCTCATTGTAGTGGTCATTTTTACACTTTGCTGCTACTCCCCCCATGTTAGCATATAGCCCCCATAATGTTTCAAGAGAAGGCTTTTCTCTTGTTCTGCATTTGCAGGCTGAATTGCTTCTAATGTTTGATTGGTATCCTAGAGGTTTCTCAAGGATACTCTGCATAATATAAAAGCCAGAATAGAGATATCACAGAGAGGGCTTATTTGGTTTATTCATAAAAAAAAAAAGTTTGCATTTATGGATATCATATCTTTTAATATATATATATATATATATATATATATATATGTATGTATATTATATTGAGCACAACAGCAAATCCACATAATTAAATGGAAACTATTTGCCTTCTAAGATCGCTAAGCAACACTTTGCTAAATGTGATTCTTGGTCTCCTGTGGCAAACAAACGAAGCCTTCCAAGAGCAGACACTTCAAGTGCAGATTCCTTTCCTATTTGGTTATGCTAATAATGTCATTTCGAATAAAATGAGCAATCAAATTTACTTACCCAAAGTCTTCCGCGGCCCTCTAGTTGTTCTGTTGAAATGTTGGCCGAACGAGAGGCTTCTGCAGACTTCCCCAGCATGACCCTTCCTAAGAACTCAAATGAATATTGTTCTTACTGATTTCTGCAATTGCTTTATTGAAGTAATAGCGAAGAAATAATTCAAGTGCTTTTGCATGAGTTCAGATTGGTAGAAAATAAAGGACTCATTATGTAATGAATTCAATATCATTCCTTAACATTTTCAAGGCTGGTATTTAATTTTTAGTTGAGTTTTATACCACATCTAGCATGGAAGACACCAGGGGAAGGTTGGTGTCATGGGAGGGCTGCTACGATGGATAGTTCCTGCCCGGAACCCGTTCCACAGCGATGATCCTCAAGTCCGGCAACAATATCATTTCCCAAACGGGCTGTGATCACTTTTTATCCCGCTGGCCAATTCGCCAGCATATCTGACGAGACCGGTCGTGTTGGTAAAACAAGATTAGCACACAATATAGAAAATATATACTGTACAACATCAAGATAACCAGGATTGAACAATAGGACTTAGAGGGATTATATTTAGCATACAGAAGAAACTGATAATTGAATTTGGTGCCATTGAGCTGGAGACCAATCACCGGTGGGGAATGTGTGGTCAGGAACAGACTTGGCGGTACCAGTGGGATTTAAATCAGAGCTTTTAACAAATAGTTCCAGGATGGAAAAACACAACATATTTAGCCCAACATAGGCACATTTCCTTGGGGAACATAACTGGTCTTGGTGGGTACGGTGTCAGCTGGCATCTGTTGGCCCGGGAAGGGGGCCAAAACAATTTAGTGGTCTTTGGTGCCACTTCATCAGTCCACATGATATCATCAGAGATAGACACACATAGACATGCAAGCTAAATTTTCTGTTAGATACAGAGATTGATAGGCTGATAAGACAATTGGATAGAAAGATCAGAAGTGTGACACATGGGGGTGCATTTAAAAGTGAAAAGTGGTGCAGCCCCAGCTCATTCATTGAGACTAGAGAGCTGACCGGGAGGGGAGGGCTGGAGGAGGCACAATTAGCCTACTACTTCCATTACCAGCCCTCCCCTGGAAGACACCATGTTAAAGGAACTGGTTGTATACTTTGCTTAATAGAATTAATGGCAACATTGGAAAGATTGCAAGGATAATATTTATTTGTGTAGAAATACATGTTTTATCTATTTTTAACTAAACATATCGGTCGCTTTTTAGGTATTGTTTAGGAATTTGGGAACTTTTCCTGTTACTACATACTGCTATATAATCATTAATATAATGAAACATTAAAGAGTGGCACAAGGCATTGGTAAAATGACCTCTTTAGTAGGCATTGTGTATCATACCTGAAGGCTGCTACATGTACAGCAATAGTAAATGACCCCTTTGTAAGTATAGACAATTTTAGCTAGTGAGTAATCCAGAGTATAACCTCTCCACGATGCAGGAGACAGCATTATATTTGTAATCACACACAGCGCACACTTACACACCTAATTACAGGCTGGTACATACATAAGTTTTGTGTGTATCATGTTTTAATTAATATTGTACCCTGAGACAGAACCTACTGAATGTCGTGTATATCCAGTGCCTTGTGTATTTCTGATACATCCTTGTATTTTTTAATTTATTTTGTAGATCTGAAGATTCCAAGGGGCAAGCGAAGAAGGTAAATGAAACCTGTTAAGGACTTTAGCGTTGGCACAGTAGTTTACTTTTAGATATAGCTGCACTGAATTCATGACCATGTTGTCTATTGTTAATACTGTTATATTGTGTAACTGCTCAGGATTCATGCAATTCTACATTATGATCCTGCGCGGCTAGTAATGCCTGATGTCTGCAGTTCGCTTGATTGTTTAGTTTTATTGAATAGTCCCCTAACTGAAATCAGAACGCACAATTTTTTATTTTTTTTGATAGTTTTACAATTTTGCCATTTGCTCCCAATTTACCCATTACATCTGGTTTGTAATAATTCTGTTTCTTGCGGTAATATATGTATGTATCATAAGCACAGCCTGGGAAGTGTATCTCTTTTTAAATCATCCTGTGTAGTGTCATAGTAGGGAGCCTGTGGATTATTATATTTTCCCAGCAGGTTATCGGTTCTATAACACAAGCTTAAAGGGACTGTATACACATTGTTTTTGCTGTGCATGTAAAGCATACAAAATAATTGAAAATGATCTATACATGTATTAGCAAAATTGCAAGCAAATGCTTAAATTAGGAGAAAATGTGTTTTAAATGTGTCTGTGGAGTCGCCTGCTTATGACATCACCTGTGGCACGGAATGCAAAGGAACTGCTTTTAAATGGGAAATGTGTAATTTGCATACCATGCCACAGATGATGTCATAAACAGGAGACTCCACAGACACATTTAAAACACGTTTCTCCTGATTTATGTGCTTACAATTTTGCTAATACAATGTATAGATCATTTTTCAATATTTTTTATATGCTCCACAAGGACAGGAAAAACAAAGTTTAGGTTATACCGTCCCTTTAAATGAGACTTAAGACTTTTATTTTTATTTGTATTTCTTATGTGGACATTTCCAACTATATTATTGCATTTAAAAATAAAAGGGTGGTTCAAAGCAATTAATTTTTTTTCTCCTCCAAATAGCACAAAGTGCTCTTAAGACAATTCAGCACTGGCGATGAAAGACTACAAAAACGTCAGCCAATCAGAAGCACAGATGAACGTAAGTATTGATATGTCATGTTTTAGTGTAATCCAGCATTTCTTGGTTTGACTATACAAAACTAAACTATACTGAAACGAAAGGCAGCGTGGCTGGACTCAACAAGTGCAATTTGACACCCAAAGCCACTGAGAATTGTATATAATACCTGCTTGGCACTATATAAAACAGGTTGAAGAAATAGAAAATTCTAAACAACCCATTTGTGAGTATACATTGTTTAGCTATAAATAATATATACATAATAATAATAATAATAATGTTTCCAAATATGTTCCGGGCACGTTGACGTACCTGGGAACTTTCCATATTTAATCTGGAAGCTCTGAATTTGTAAGCCAGACTCTTATCTCCATATAAGCATGCGATGTTCTAACACCCCATTTATACCGCTCTCCCCCTACTTTAGGGACAGATAGCTTCCTTTAAAACTCTGCAACTATTATTTGCAGGTGATACCCATTTTGGAGAATGGTCTGCCTAATACAATTCAGGACCCACACCTCCTTCAGGGTAACGGGGGAAATCTTCTAAGAATGCTAAAGCATGGAACTTCTTCTTGATGGGCTCTTGACTTTCTGATTCTCCCCAGTCGTCGGGTACCAAAAGAGCATCTTTATAGACCCTGGCAGAGCTTGTGATAGAATGTGCCACTCGATGCTTTTCTGTCTTGTTCACTTTCATTTTCCATTGGATTGTTTTAGCAGGGGAGCCAGATCTCATACCCAATTATCATCGCAAAAGGTTAAAGTGTAAAGGAAGCATGAAAAGAAAATTGCTTTGTTAAACTGTTGTTGTTTGAAGTGGTCTGCGAGCCATTTTTTCCAGCAGAATTTCAGGTCACTTCGGGTCACTTTATTTCTTAATGATTTTTTTCCTCTTTTCTGAAACACACGATCTCCTGAGAGTACAATGGCATGTCATAAAAAAAGGTATATTTAACTGATCTCCCCGTGACCTGGGAATTACTGTTTTAAAAAGACTGATGTGTGTAAAAAAAATAATAATAATAAAAATAATAATAATAAAAAAGTCTTATCCCAGTGCATCATATTACAGGTCGATAATGCTAATAGATTCCCTTGAGTATCAGTTGCATGCTTCTCAGGCCACTTTAAAATATGTTTGTGACATTTTGTCTATGACTAAATGTGTAAGATGTGTTAAAGTAATGCTGTGGTAATGTACGGGGTGATCTGTGTTTGAGGACGTTTTTCTCAATATTGGTGAGTTTGCACAGACTTTGGTTATCATGCCCTCTCACTGTCTTTACACACACAGAATTATCGCAGTGCCTAAACACACATCTAGTACTATACGTGCATACGCACCCACTCACTCATGATTGTCAGTGTGTCAATGTCTAACGTGTATTATTCAGCTGGCAATTCAGTGAATTCTGGGATCGTGGGCTTTGTTGTTATTATTATTACATGACTGTTACACTCATTCACTGGTTTCTATTCACTAAAAAGTAAAACGACAAGTGAATGGCAAAGTCGGGCCTTAATAGTGAGGTTGGAAAGATGGACAAGTTGGAGAATCTTTCTACTTTTGCAGTTCAATTCCTAGGGAATATAGTGGCATGTTCCGTACATGCTTCATCGATATGACCTGTGTGTTGCTCTCATTCTCATATATTAGTGATCTGATCACATGCTGACGGTGTCAGAGCACGCACAGCCAATCAGAGTTAGTGTTGACCCCATGCAACAATAAGAGTGTCTCTCTGCGCTAGCATGGCAGCTGCCGGTCAGAGGATAAGCTGGCATGTACTATCAAAAGTCCATGCCAGTTTATCCTCATACTAGGGACAACTAACGTTTCACTAGTGCTTCTATATTAGAAGCAGAAGTGGAAAAATAAAGTTGAATGTCCCTCTTAATGGCAAAGCTGCTCACAGTACTAGTGAGGTCCCCTGGTCTAGAACCATAAAAGTGGACTATGTTCTATGGACTTGGATCAGTAGAAGTTGTTTTCCCCAAGTTGTGTGGCACGTTCCAAATCTATTGACACGATCAGGGTCCCAGGTTCTAGGTCATCATGTCAAGTTTATCTGACAAACTATAGTTTATTTAAATCATCCTCCAACATGATAATGCTGTGGTGAGATTGCCATCTTGTGTCTAGTAGGGCTGTGTTTGCTTGCAGTAAATAAATTGCCTGATATTAGCTTATCTCCATCTATTTAAATTGAATTCGGCAAAAGCACCCCTGTACAGCTCAGTGTCTCTGCGGCGAGTGCTGTGCTCTACAAATAAACACTGATAATGCTGTTATCACAGCTTATAGTCCAGCTCTATCTCTCGCAGCTGTGATAACTGATCTAGAATGAATCTTCTGCCATATAATTTAAATGTGACTTTATTGCATCTAAAGATTTGTCTTTTTTTTTTTTTTCTTTTTCTTTCCCCAGTTCTTTTCAAGGTTTACTGCATAGATCATACCTACACTACCATACGTGTTCAAGTTGCGGCTTCTGTTAAAGAGGTTCTCTCGGCTGTTGCTGACAAACTGGGCTGCGGGGAAAGCTTGATTCTTGTAAAGATCAGTTCTGCAGGAGGTACTGTTTTGCTATCATTCTTTCCACTCCTAGAAAATAATTTAAAAAACCCAAGGTTAACGCACACAAATAGCACTGCTTTTATAAAAGCGTTTGGGATAATTTCAGTTGATTACAAACAACAGTACGGTCTCCCACCGAGTAAATAGGCCAAGCTGGGTGCTGGAAGTAGATTTATATTGAAGACGGCGACGGTATTGCCTTATAGGGTAACAGTGTAGCCATTTCCCAAATATTACCAAAATGATCAGCTAGTGCTGTGCGGAAAAACTATTCACTTTACAGAAATGGCACTTCTCAGAGCAGAATGCCCTTGTCAGGTTACCCAGCAGACGACTCCAAGGGATTGTTTAACAAATATAGATAAACAGGTTCGAATTCATCAAGCTTGGATCCCCTGCTCCGAACAGAGATTGAGCGATGAAGACAATTGACCACAATTACATTCATTGTGTGGTCCCCATTCAGGGAAGTGGATGGAAGCTTGATGAATTCTATAAGTGATACATATTCTAACAAACCTATTTAGCTATAGAAGGAAAGACATTTTTTGGGGGGAGGAGGGGATGGATAATAATATGCCTACAAGACATTGAGCAATATTAACAATTTAATGACTTTGCTGCATTACTCTGGTATTACAACCAAAGGATTTACAAATCCTGATGTGGCAGTGTGTGTAATCTGTGGCTGTTCTTTAATTTTCCTTGTGCCGTATTTTTAAATGTAGTGTTTTTGGTCTCTGGAGATAAGCAGCAAATGGTTAAACATAAATTTGTTATTTTAGGAGCATTAAAAGGACTGTTATGCACAGAATGACAATTTTAATATAATCCTAACTACATCTGCACATTTGCTAGAGCTGTGGCTAGCAAATGAAGTTTCTTACTATTCAGAGTTTTATATATAAAATAAAATGTGTGTAATGGTTTCTGGATCTAGTCCTGGATCCCACACAGGCCACAAGTATGTGGATGGTGTGGCTGGACACTCACCCAGTATAATGTGCAGTCTGTCCCAGAATGCTATGCGCAGGCATATCATCCATCTGCCATGTGCAGGACCGGATCCGGCAGGAGGTACCCCTTTTTTAAAAAAAAAATAGAACTCCTAAACTAGGAGTATATTGAAACGGAACATTCCCTTTTAACATCAAATCTGCAAATGGAATTCTGGGAAATGTATTTTGTACCCAGCCATAATGTGAATATGAAGTGCTTTATTAGCAAACCATTTGTTCCTGGTTTGTTGGTTTAACAGGGAAGTGATAGTATTGGCACGGACAAAGGTTGAATCTGGTCATAAAATCCCCTTATTTTCTCTCCATGTCTCCTTCCTTATCTACTCCCCTTATCATATTGTTTTTTATTTTTTTATTATAGTAATAATTTTGTGTCCTTTCTTATGCATGCATGTAAGAGTATTCCTAAAAATGCTTGCACTGAATGCTTAAAACATTGGCTATAATAATATTTTAATACATCACTTAGACAAAATAAAACCTGTCTTTTTTTGGTTTGCAAACTTGAATTCTATAAAGAATTAAGAAAGTATTTTCCACCTGCTTGCATGAAACATTTTGATCTCTTTTGCTTTTACATCAGGATTGTGTAATATATTTAGACTTTGTGATTTCTCCAGGCATTTAAAATGTAAACGGAAAGCTGGAGAGAAACAAAATACCCTTAAAACCAGCATTTCTATGGCAACCAGAATGCCTAGAGTAGCACCCAACGTCAAAGTGTAATGAGAACGACAACACTGGAACGCATTCTCCCTTACCTGCAATGTTCTTACGCATTTCAGGGTTGCTGGCCAACCCAGAAATGAATAGAGGACATTGCAATTAAGAGAAAATATAGTAAAAAGACAAGATAAACAAATGACAGTGTAAGCCATCATAATAATTTGGTTCTCCAAAGATCCTATTCTGGCATGCATTGCCCTACTCTTTTTACAAGAAGAAGACATTATAGAGCAACTAATGTCTAATACATCTTTTTCCCTTCCACAAAAAATGACCTTCTGTTATTTGTGCATTTCATGTTTTTTTTGCTTGGATTTTGTGGTAGCAAGTGTCTAGAATCTAGATGATGATAAACTGTATTAATTTTTTTATTTTTTTTTACATATAGCTCATTTGCACACATAGTAATAGTGTGCATGCTTCTCGCCGTCTTGCCTTCACAAGTTAGTCATGAATGAATTGTGTGTGTTCCATGTGCAGTATAAAACAGTTTCCAGAGCATAAGACCTTTTAAGGGATATATAGATATATACAAGACATACTGGGAACTTGTAGGAACATATTTAACATACTGATAACTTTTAGATATATGTAAGGCATACTGAGAGCTTATACTGAGAGCTTATAGGTATATGTAAGGCATACTGAGAGCTTGTAGATACATGTAAAGCATACTGAGAACTTATAGATATATGTAAGGCATACTGAGAGCTTATAGAGATCTTATACTGAGAGCTTATAAGTATATGTAAGGCATACTGAGAGCTTGTAGATACATGTAAATCATACTGAGAACTTATACTGAGAGCTTGTAGATACATGTAAATCATACTGGGAGCTTATAGATATATGTAATGCATAATGAGAGCGAACAGTTGTATACAAAATATAGGTATATCAGTGCTGGTGATCACTGAGAGCTCATAGATATAGGTAAGGCATACTGTGAGCTTATAGATATATGTAAGGCATACTGAGAGTGTACAGTTGTATACAATATATAGGTAAATCAGTGCTGGTGATGACTGAGAGCTTATAGATATAGGTAAGGCATACTGTGAGCTTATAGATATAGGTAAGGCATACTGAGAGCATACAGTTGTATACAATATATAGGTACAGGGAGTGCAGAATTATTAGGCAAGTTGTATTTTTGAGGATTAATTGTATTATTGAACAACAACCATGTTCTCAATGAACCCAAAAAACTCATTAATATCAAAGCTGAATATTTTTGGAAGTAGTTGTTAGTTTGTTTTTAGTTTTAGCTATTTTAGGGGGATATCTGTGTGTGCAGGTGACTATTACTGTGCATAATTATTAGGCAACTTAACAAAAAACAAATATATACCCATTTCAATTATTTATTTTACCAGTGAAACCAATATAAGATCTCAACATTCACAAATACACATTTCTGACATTCAGAAACAAAACAAAAACAAATCAGTGACCAATATAGCCACCTTTCTTTGCAAGGACACTCAAAAGCCTGCCATCCATGGATTCTGTCAGTGTTTTGATCTGTTCACCATCAACATTGCGTGCAGCAGCAACCACAGCCTCCCAGACACTGTTCAGAGAGGTGTACTGTTTTCCCTCCTTGTAAATCTCACATTTGATGATGGACCACAGGTTCTCAATGGGGTTCAGATCAGGTGAACAAGAAGGCCATGTCATTAGATTTTCTTCTTTTATACCCTTTCTTGCCAGCCACGCTGTGGAGTACTTGGACGCGTGTGATGGAGCATTGTCCTGCATGAAAATCATGTTTTTCTTGAAGGATGCAGACTCCTTCCTGTACCACTGCTTGAAGAAGGTGTCTTCCAGGAACTGGCAGTAGGACTGGGAGTTGAGCTTGACTCCATCCTCAACCCGAAAAGGCCACACAAGCTCATCTTTGATGATACCAGCCCAAACCAGTACTCCACCTCCACCTTGCTGGCGTCTGAGTCGGACTGGAGCTCTCTGCCCTTTACCAATCCAGCCACGGGCCCATCCATCTGGCCCATCAAGACTCACTCTCATTTCATCAGTCCATAAAACCTTAGAAAAATCAGTCTTGAGATATTTCTTGGCCCAGTCTTGACGTTTCAGCTTGTGTGTCTTGTTCAGTGGTGGTCGTCTTTCAGCCTTTCTTACCTTGGCCATGTCTCTGAGTATTGCACACCTTGTGCTTTTGGGCACTCCAGTGATGTTGCAGCTCTGAAATATGGCCAAACTGGTGGCAAGTGGCATCGTGGCAGCTGCACGCTTGACTTTTCTCAGTTCATGGGCAGTTATTTTGCGCCTTGGTTTTTCCACACGCTTCTTGCGACCCTGTTGACTATTTTGAATGAAACGCTTGATTGTTCGATGATCACGCTTCAGAAGCTTTGCAATTTTAAGAGTGCTGCATCCCTCTGCAAGATATCTCACCATTTTTGACTTTTCTGAGCCTGTCAAGTCCTTCTTTTGACCCATTTTGCCAAAGGAAAGGAAGTTGCCTAATAATTATGCACACCTGATATAGGGTGTTGATGTCATTAGACCACACCCCTTCTCATTACAGAGATGCACATAACCTAATATGCTTAATTGGTAGTAGGCTTTCGAGCCTATACAGCTTGGAGTAAGACAACATGCATAAAGAGGATGATGTGGTCAAAATACTCATTTGCCTAATAATTCTGCACTCCCTGTATATCTGTGCTGGTGATCACTTAGAGCTTATAGATATATGTAAGGCATACTGAGAGTGTACAGTTGTATACATTATATAGGTATATCAGTACTGGTGATCACTGAGAGCTTATAGGTAAGGCATACTGTGAGCTTATAGATATAGGTAAGGCATACTGAGAGCGTACAGTTGTATACATTATATAGGTATATCAGTGCTGGTGATCACTGAGAGCTTATAGGTAAGGCATACTGTGAGCGTATAGATATAGGTAAGGCATACTGAGAGCGTACAGTTGTATACATTATATAGGTATATCAGTGCTGGTGATCACTGAAAGCTTATAGATATATGTACAGCATACTGAGAGCGTACAGTTGTATACATTATATAGGTATATCAGTACTGGTGATCACTGGAAATCATTTTTTTTTTTATTTTTTTGCAGAAAAAGTGGTTCTGAAATCAAATGATGTCTCTGTGTTTACAACCCTGACTGTGAATGGACGTTTATTTGCTTGCCCACAAGACCAATTTGACTCCTTGGTACGTACAGATCTTGCATCTGTTTATTTATTGTCCTTTAAATGCTCCAGGACATTGATGTGTATATTCTAGATGTATTATGCATTGCTGTTTGTAACAGGTATATGAAAGATCATACCAGGGAAGGGGAATACATCAATCTTTACTCATGCACACGTCATAGTTATTATATTTGCCTCTTCCACATAGTATAAGAAGAATCGAGGAACTGCTACAGCTATAGTGTTTGTTAATTAGAGAGTGGTCTAGTTTTTATGTTAGTTATTCATGGATGTGTCAGACAGGGAAACAAGGGCATAAGACAAACAAAGCCAAATCCTACTCCAAAGACCTGACGGATAAGGTTTAAAGCTTGCCAGAAATATGGAACAACACCGAAGGACATGTTACTTGTACCAGGCAAGGCAGAAAGGTTTGTAGCAGCAATCAGAAGTGCAAAGACTCAAGTAAAGCAGCAAATAACAATCTCTAGAGACATGACACGTAGAGGGGATATAAATGGAAGGCTAGTTACCTTTAACACTGATGGTGGCCGACAAATGGAACTGTAGAACCCATTGATTGCTGGACACTCTAAAGATGCTTTTTTTTGATCCCTTTACAATATAAAGGATGAAACGAGTGGAATGAACTACAGGTAGAGGACAGGAATACAAAGGGCAAAACATTTTAGTTATAGTCTCTGTTTATTAAGCAAGAGGGGCTTTTATAAATGATTATAAATCTCCGATTGGACAAATCTCGTTTGGACATCTGGAAAGCTCTGCAAAATAATGACTAGTACTTGGACCCATCCAGTATGTTTTGTATATGTCCAGGCTTAGCGTGCATTGTGTGAATGTCAAACGCAAGCTAACAGTAAAGCCCCTATTGGAATTGCTAGTCTGAACGCTTGGCACCTATGAGTTATGCAAAGCTTTATAGACATGATGCTGAGCATGCTAGGATATCATATACATGTTTGATGCCTCCATTAGGGGCATACAAATACCTCTCTAAACAGAAGTGTTTAACATCCATTACCTGTATGTCCAATCATTAGAATTAGGGTATATTTGTGAATATAAGTTCTCAGCGATATGGGGAAATTATATTCCTGACCTTGTCAGTTGGGTGATACAAGTACCACTGTGTATCTGCTGTTGTATTTATAGCAAATACTTCACTTTCCCATATTAAAAAAAATGATTAGCAAGTTAGAATAGTGGGAATGTATGATAAAAGATAGAAGTAAGAAAGTTGAAAGTTGTGGTAAAGGAATTGCAATTGAAAGAAAGAAATTCTAATCTAGTTAAAGGGACACTACCACTTACATAAGATGTAACTAGGTAACCTGGTCATTTAAAACAAACACATATATGAATCATATGCCACTGAGTTTTTTTTATATGATTGAATTAATTGCATATAAAAGGAAAAATAAAATTAGGTGTTTATCTCCAGCATCCATTTTGAGAATATTTCCCATGATGCAACCTCATCCAAAATCTTTCAGCCAGTCTCACTTTACAGCTGTTGCCAAAGCCTGCATGATGATGTCATAAGATACCCCCCTGCTCTCTTACTGTCTCCTGCGTATCATAGAGGGCAGGACTAGGTGGCTTCATACAACTTTTTTTTTTTTACCTGCCTTCCAACAATAAAAGAGGAGATTAAAATGATCTAACAATATCATAACTCTGCCCCTTGTGATGTAATAGTTATATTACCCTCCCATTCATTGCAAGTCTATGATCAGAATTCTGCCTTCTAGACTGTATTCTGTGTCCCCAGCCCCAAAGTGAGAAATGTGTGCTGTAAAGTCACTGAGTGGTGGCACCCAAAAACACTATATTTCACAAAATGGCGGCACCCAGACACACTTGCTTAGTTACATATTTTATTAAATACAGTCACATAAGAAAAACAAAAGACATATCTGAAATCAACAAAACAAAATAAAAAAAGCCTTTTAAATTTTTTGGTGGAAGTGTCCCTTTAAATTTCTAATAGGTTTATTAAGGCTATCCAATTCCCTAGCTAAACTCATTGAAAAAGATGGAGACATAGTTCAGTTTAGTAACTTGCATCTAAAATATCTACATTTTGTCTCTACCATACTGGCAGGTTTTATAGAGCAAAAACATTTAATAATAATATTAATTTATTTACTATTTACCCAAAATCTGTATTTTGGGTAAATCCTGTGTACTGGGGTAAGTTAAGTTCTTTGAGTGCAATTTTTGTGCAGGGGTAAGTCCTGTGAGTGCCATCTGGGTGCTGGGGCAAGTTCTGGGTGCCATTTGCATGTTGGGGTAAGTCCTGGGTACCCTCTGGGTGCTGGGGCAAGTCCTGGGTGGTGGGTCTAGTCCTGGGTGCCATCATGGTGCTGGGGTAAATTATGGGTTCTGGGGTAAGTCCTGTCCTCCGAAACAGAGAGGTTGGTGGACATAACTTCAGTTCTTGACCTAGGTAGCACAAAGTCTTGGGCAGGCCCTCTCTTGACTCCAGTCAACACATGGTTTAAATCGCCTACAACACCCCACCTCTCTGTAACTTGTTTTCCACCTGTTTGGACTGTAAGCTCACAGGCAGCACTCTTGTGACCTGCTTTATTTGTTTGTCTCTGTCACCCTTTGCTCCCTGTATTTATTTATAAATAAATCACAATAATGCGTAAACTGCAGAAGACTAGCACCTACAGACATCCGTTTCTTATATTTTATTTATTTTTTATTTCTCAGGAGTAATTTTATAAAGTGCTAAGTGGCAGTTGCTGGTGTTTCTTGTCTACAAACTCCGTTTGAAGCCATAGCAGTGATTACTAATGCAAGATACTGTCTGACAGGCTAGTCATTTTTAAGTCACTTTCAATTTACCACACACTTTGCTGAGCACATAAAAACAATAATGAAGAAACGCCGGTGGCAAATGAAAGTGTAACGTGGATAGAACAAAATTCATTATTATTTTAGCTCTGTCACAAGTGACTCTTAATTCCATCCCATACCACAATGCAAACCATCATTACTTTGTTATTATGGTATATTCCATGAATTATAGTGGAGGCAATGTGTCATCATATCCTCACATTGTCTTCTAATTTAGACACCCCTGCCAGAACAAGAAGGGCCTTCCAGTGGTACCATGTCAACATTTGAACTGATGAGCTCAAAAGATTTGGCCTACCAGATGACAGTTCATGACTGGGACCTGTTTAATTGTGTACATGAGGTAAGTTAGATGCATACTTTGTCCTTCTCACTATCAAAATCCAAGACACACATATCTTTTACAGGATGCCCTTTTAATATGTGGAATTCATCACAGCCGTAGCTAGCTCCTTTTTGAGCCCAAGGTACAGTATCCATTATTTAGTGATCCAGATACTAACGGTGGTACAGTATAATGGTTATCATTATACAGGATGAGTATACCTTATACAAAATGCTTGGGACCAGAAGTATTTGGATAACGGATCATTTTCACCAATAAGATATATTAAAGCCTCTCAGCTCACATGAAATCACTGTTACTGTGATGAGAGGCATCGTTGGGAACCTGCCCTCAGCACATCAGGCCTGCACACATGCCATTGTATTACCGTTTGTGAAGCATGTATGGGAAAAGCTTTATGCTAGCTTAAGGGGGCAGGACGCTGAATAAACTGGTGTGCGCTTACATTCTGACAGGTGTATGTGGAATTTGCAACCTGTAGCAAAATCCAAAATCTTTTGTGGGATAATGGATAATTTTGGATAAGGGATGCTCAGCTTGTATAGTGATGCAGAAATTAACAAGGTACAGCATAGCTCCCATGATTATATACTGAACCCGACATTGACTGGCTCCGTATACAGCATAGCTCCCATGATTATATACTGAACCCGACATTGACTGGCTCCGTATACAGCATAGCTCCCATGATTATATACTGAACCCGACATTGACTGGCTCAGTATACAGCATAGCTCCCATGATTATATACTGAACCCAACATTGACAGGCTCAGTATACTGATAGCTCCCATGATTATATACTGAACCCGACATTGACTGGCTCAGTATGCAACATAGCTCCCATGATTATATACTGAACTCGACATTGACTGGCTCAGTATACAGCATAGCTCCCATGATTATATACTGAACCCGACATTGACTGGCTCCGTATACAGCATAGCTCCCATGATTATATACTGAACCCGACATTGACTGGCTCCGTATACAGCATAGCTCCCATGATTATATACTGAACTTTATATGCTGAACCCGACATTGACTGGCTCCGTATACAGCATAGCTCCCATGATTATATACTGAACCCGACATTGACAGGCTCAGTATACTGCATAGCTCCCATGATTATATACTGAACCCGACATTGACTGGCTCAGTATACAGCATAGCTCCCATGATTATATACTGAACCCGACATTGACAGGCTCAGTATACAGCATAGCTCCCATGATTATATACTGAACCTGACATTGACTGGCTCAGTATACAGCATAGCTCCCATGATTATATACTGAACCCGACATTGACTGGCTCAGTATACAGCATAGCTCCCATGATTATATACTGAACCCGACATTGACTGGCTCAGTATACAGCATAGCTCCCATGATTATATACTGAACCCGACATTGACGGGCTCAGTATACAGCATAGCTCCCATGATTATATAGTGAACCTGACATTGACGGGCTCAGTATACAGCATAGCTCCCATGATTATATACTGAACCCGACATTGACTGGCTCAGTATACAGCATAGCTCCCATGATTATATACTGAACCCGACATTGACAGGCTCAGATATACAACACATAGCTCCCATGATTATATACTGAACCCGACATTGACTGGCTCAGTATACAGCATAGCTCCCATGATTATATACTGAACCCGACATTGACAGGCTCAGTATACAGCATAGCTCCCATGATTATATACTAAACCCGACATTGACTGGCTCAGTATACAGCATAGCTCCCATGATTATATACTGAACCCGACATTGACAGGCTCAGTATGCAGCATAGCTCCCATGATTATATACTGAATCTGACATTGACTGGCTCAGTATACAGCATAGCTCCCATGATTATATACTGAACCCGACATTGACTGGCTCAGTATACTGCATAGCTCCCATGATTATATACTGAACCCGACATCGACAGGCTCAGTATACTGCATAGCTCCCATGATTATATACTGAAACCGACATCGACAGGCTCAGTATACTGCATAGCTCCCATGATTATATACTGAAACCGACATCGACAGGCTCAGTATACTGCATAGCTCCCATGATTATATACTGAACCTGACATTGACTGGCTCAGTATACAGCATAGCTCCCATGATTATATACTGAACCCGACATCGACAGGCTCAGTATGCAGCATAGCTCCCATGATTATATACTGAAACAGATATTGACTGGCTCAGTATAAGACATATCTCCCAGAATTATATACAAGTGACAGGTCTGCTGGGAATTAGTTGTAAAGGCCAACTGTCTGCAAGCACCTAACTTCTGTTGAATTGTAAGATTGCATTAAGTGTAGGAATTTTAAATAGACATGCTTAAATAAAGTACTTTATTGAGTCCTCTTTGCTTGTATAGCTCCGTCAGGGGGCGGTCATGTTGTTTAGAATCTTGGGTCGGATGAAGGAAGATCTGACCAAAGATGTCTTCCTTCTTCATAGTGCTATATATGCGGCAAAGAAGGATCAATAAGGTACATTATATTATTTCATTAAAGTATTTCTACATAAAAAGCTTACACGTGATGCCATCTTTCAGTTACACATAACTTCATTTTTAACCGGCTGTTGTTTTTGAAAAACCTATTTTATTTTCACACAAACAGATTTAATTCTTGTGCCTAACGCATGGATATGGGAGCACTGGACATAGACAAACTGGATAAAACGATATCATTCTTCCTGCCATTTTCTTTTTTTCCAGCTGGAGCTGATCTACCACACCTTTGGGAGACACCATTTTAAAAAGACCACTGCGAATTTGGACCTTTTCCTGAGGCGTTTCAATGAAATTCAATTCTGGGTTGTGACTGAGATTTGCCTGTGCCCTCAACTCAGCAAACGCGTCCAACTCCTAAAGAAATTTATTAAAATTGCGGCCCAGTAAGTACTTTGTGCAATTTCCGACGATGAAGGGGGCAGAGGCGGTAGAATAGGCGTTCTTATTTGAACTCTAAGTGGATTTCACTTTCTATGTGCATTATTGCCTTTTATAACACATTATACCCTTTTTTTTTATTTTTTTAAATAAATATACAACTTAATGAAATATTTCTCACCTCGGCAAGAATATTTTAATTTAATTTTTTTTTATTTTTTTTTGCTTAGACTGGGCTGTCTACATATCCACAGTAGGATTTTAAAGGGCATCAGCATGACCCCTGACAGCCTGGCATTGCACTCCTATGGCTTGTCTATTTAAGCCTGCTGCTTAGATGGCTGCTTTTTTCCTCTCAATACCCTTTTCCTCTCAGCGACTGCATTTTAGAGAATGTTAAAGGTGTTTTTCTCTGCCGTTTTATAGCTTGAAAAAGCAGCAGGGCGTTAGAGGAAACAAAAATCCTTTATAGAAATAAGTCTCAAAACGAGTTCACGTCAACAGCGGGATTCCAGAAAATACTTAATTACCATCAATTAAAAATATAACAATCTGCAAAGACAATGAAATGAGAGAGAAAAAAAAAAAATCTTAAACACAAATTTGAAAGTGCAGGGGGAACCGAGACAGAAAAACATTAATTCGCTAAGTGCAGCAGCTGAGATTGGCTAACGCCACGTGTTTAACCTTTTAATGCAGTTAATTTACTCTTGAAAATCGAAGAAAATAAAACATGTTTACTTTCATGTTACTAGATATAACATGGGGCTAAATATATATATAAAAAAAAAAAGGTCATTGTGTTTTTTTTTTTTTTTTGGTGCTGGGGGTTCCCACCGAGAGAATTTAGACTAACATGTTTAACAAGACAAAAGCTTCCTTGGCACAAATATGTCTCCTTTCTAAGCAACTCTTAAAGAGACTTGT
This sequence comes from Pelodytes ibericus, assembly GCA_036172795.1. Taxonomy (NCBI): domain Eukaryota; kingdom Metazoa; phylum Chordata; class Amphibia; order Anura; family Pelodytidae; genus Pelodytes; species Pelodytes ibericus. The sequence goes on from CM069864.1 coordinate 26,905,706, forward strand.
GCATTCAATTAGATGAAGAGTTGTGTGGACTTGGGAAATGCATGCAATAATGGGCTGTAGGTGTGCACATTGTTGAGCTAAAAATGGAGTTTTAAAGGTGTGTGTGAAATCATATTAGAGCTGATACTTGCCCACCTGATGTGTTAATTTTTTTCCGCGATTAGTCTTTTTCACTATGGAGTATGGTCGTTCACAGGATTTCAACCCACATTTCACAAATTCATTACAAATGAGTAAGGTTTTTGCTTTGCTTTTCTCTATAGCATTTCTGCAGTAATGTGCCTGCTTCCTTTCTACTAAAAAGTACAGCTTGGTTCTATTTTAAGGCTTTACCTCTGATTTAAACTTTACAAAAAGGTTGGTGAGTTGGGAAATAATGATTAACCCGTTCTGCCAAAAGGGTGTGTGAGTGCAGGTCCGATCCTAGGGTCATCAACATCCGGGGGGCGCTACATTATAAACTCTTCACCTTTGTTATTACTGGGGAGGAAGGGGGGCGGGGGGCTGGGGGGGTAGACGACAAACTTGATTGTGAAGTGAAGGACCACCACAAACTTTTATTTTAAATAAAGATATTTATTTGTAGTGGTTTTATTTATGTCTATGATGCTCAGCCAGCAACATGGGAGACTTTTTGCTGGCTAGGAGAGTGAGTTTTTACTACAGTTCCCATGATGCCCAACCAGCCAAAGTCTCCCATTAGTCTGGCCGAGCATCATTAGAAAAGAAGTACACAAGGAGCGATAAGTAATATTTTACCATGTCAGTCACTCACATGTCTCACACATACCCTCATGTATAGCTCTCTCTCCACTCATACCCTCATGTATAGCTCTCTCTCCATTCATACCCTCATGGATATCTCTCTCTCCACTCATACCCTCATGTATAGCTCTCTCTCCACTCATACCCTCATGTATAGCTCTCTCTCCATTCATACCCTCATGGATAGCTCTCTCTCCACTCATACCCTCATGGATAGCTCTCTCTCCACTCATACCCTCATGTATAGCTCTCTCTCCACTCATACCCTCATGTATAGCTCTCTCTCCATTCATACCCTCATGGATATCTCTCTCTCCACTCATACCCTCATGGATAGCTCTCTCTCCACTCATACCCTCATGGATAGCTCTCTCTCCACTCATACCCTCATGGATAGCTCTCTCTCCACTCATACCCTCATGGATATCTCTCTCTCCACTCATACCCTCATGGATATCTCTCTCTCCACTCATACCCTCATGGATAGCTCTCTCTCCACTCATACCCTCATGGATATCTCTCTCTCCACTCATACCCTCATGTATAGCTCTCTCTCCACTCATACCCTCATGGATATCTCTCTCTCCACTCATACCCTCATGTATAGCTCTCTCTCGACTCATACCCTCATGGATAGCTCTCTCTCCACTCATACCCTCATGGATATCTCTCTCTCCACTCATACCCTCATGGATAGCTCTCTCTCCACTCATACCCTCGTGTATAACTCTCTCTCCACTCATACCCTCATGGATAGCTCTCTCTCCACTCATACCCTCATGTACAGCTCTCTCTCCACTCATACCCTCATGTACAGCTCTCTCTCCACTCATACCCTCATGTATAGCTCTCTCTCCACTCATACCCTCATGGATAGCTCTCTCTCCACTCATACCCTCATGGATAGCTCTCTCTCCACTCATACCCTCATGGATAGCTCTCTCTCCACTCATACCCTCATGGATAGCTCTCTCTCCACTCATACCCTCATGGATAGCTCTCTCTCCACTCATACCCTCATGGATATCTCTCTCTCCACTCATACCCTCATGGATATCTCTCTCTCCACTCATACCCTCATGGATAGCTCTCTCTCCACTCATACCCTCATGGATAGCTCTCTCTCCACTCATACCCTCATGGATAGCTCTCTCTCCACTCATACCCTCATGGATAGCTCTCTCTCCACTCATACCCTCGTGTATAGCTCTCTCTCCACTCATACCCTCGTGTATAACTCTCTCTCCACTCATACCCTCGTGTATAGCTCTCTCTCCACTCATACCCTCGTGTATAACTCTCTCTCCACTCATACCCTCATGGATAGCTCTCTCTCCACTCATACCCTCATGGATAGCTCTCTCTCCACTCATACCCTCATGGATAGCTCTCTCTCCACTCATACCCTCATGGATAGCTCTCTCTCCACTCATACCCTCATGTATAGCTCTCTCTCTCCACTCATACCCTCATGTATAGCTCTCTCTCCACTCATACCCTCATGTATAGCTCTCTCTCCACTCATACCCTCATGTACAGCTCTCTCTCCACTCATACCCTCATGTATAGCTCTCTCTCCACTCATACCCTCATGAATAGCTCTCTCTCCACAACACATCTCACCTCAACTCACCATTTAGTGAATAGACCCCATAGAGATATATTGGATGCCTATTTTGCCAGTTACCAAAATGGTCTTAAACAAGTGATACACTTGGCTAGTAGTTCCTAATTAACATATTTGGAACAGTTTGGAATGTTCTTTTAAGGATAAATTCACTATACTTATTTTCTTTTTTTGTTTTACCCTTGATTACATTGCTATAAAACTGCAATTCCCATGATGCTCATCAAACCATATTAATAGCCACATGATGGCAATGCATCGTGGAAGATGTAGTTTTTCAACAGCTTGAAGGCTTCTTTTTGACTGTTCATTAGTCTGAAATTTTGTTAAGAATTCTCCACATCTTTACAGCTTGGTAAATTCACCAAACTCTCCTTTAGGATATCCTCAGACAGAACTGACCCTGAGAGGGTAGGTGGTAAGGAGAATGCTACCACAGAGAAAAAGAATGATCCACTCCAGATGACCACTAATCCCACGCTGTACTAACAAAAATAGTAATTTTGCAAGATTGCTGCATGAAATGGCAAATATTGGATTGCAAGCTATGTGGAGAATAATTTCTGTGCTTCTACTGTGATTTGCACCATGTTCACAGCTTCAGGCATTTGCCAATTGCAGTATATGTATTATTTACCTCGCCGTTGTCATGATTTCCATTAAATAAAACTTGTGTTTCAGCTGCAAGGAATACAAGAATCTGAACTCGTTCTTTGCTATTGTCATGGGACTCAGTAATGTGGCAGTAAGTCGGCTTTCACTCACATGGGAGGTAAGTCTTGAAGTAATATTTATTGGATTAACTTATTATAGCATGGAATCTACGGAACATTGCCCATGTTGCCCAATTTCGCCGTAATTGCAGAGCTGTGTTCCTATTAGCTAAACTACATACTAAATTTGAGGGTGGGTAGCTGTAGCCCCAGTGGCAGCAGTGGTTAGTTGTAGCCACAGCGGTGGTGGTGGTTAGCTGTAGCCCCAGCCGTAGGTCAACTAAAAGCTTGGAGGGCCAGCTGTGACCACTTCCTGTATCATAAGTAGACCAATCTATGTTTTTGGTGTTTAGCCGGGTGAAAGTACCAATTTCTTTCTGCATCTCAGATGACTGGGGATAAGTTAAGTCATTGTACTTTGGCAGTGCCACCTTTAGTCACAGGGACTGCAAATATCACACACCTTAGTCTCTTCTCCTAGTAAACCTTTAGACTGTTGTAGAATAGTGAAACCCTTGTTTCAATTCCAAATTAGTACCTATATAATTAAAATGATGTGAACAATTTTAGTAAGATCCTTATCAGTAATACACTACAGTTCCAAACCTAAAACGACTTGCACCGTGAATAGGAAATACAGTTAAGCCTCTCAAAGATAAGATTTCCGACATTTTTAGGTCTACCTTCCATAGTAACTACAACCTGACTCCCCAGGCTTTCCTTCTTCATACAGAACTAAACCTCCCGAAGGTGGCCAACCGTTCTCTTGCCATTCACATCTTCCTGGCTTGTAAGTTGTTAATGGCAAGACAATCCTGGGAGTGTATAAAAACATAGATTAATTTCCAAATGGATGCAGGGGGGCTGATTGATCCGTCTGGTAAAAAAAATCTTCCAAATTTTTGGTATGGTCCCCTTGGATTAAGTACCAAGCAGAGAACCGTGAGACCTAGACGAGTAAAACACCTTGCTATTTCCACTCTTTTTGTAGCTACTACTCAACCTCTTACACATAATTGCCGCCATGCACCCCCTGACCCTTATCTCCGGAGCCGACCGTGGAATGAC